>JANHGB010044007.1:14217-30743 GCA_026283785.1 Coracopsis vasa
TCCCTGCAAGTGTTCACACACCGTGGAGACGAGGCCTCAGTGCCATGGGTCAGTGGTGGCCTTGGCAGTGCTGGGAATGGTTGAACTGGATGAGCTTAAAGGGCTTTTCCTACCTGGCTGATTCTATGAAAAGAAAAATGCATGCATGCAGAGGGGCAATGCACTGTAGTGTAGGTGCTGCGGTATGGCTGTCATCCCTCCAATCCACCAGCTAAAGCTTTGGTGATTCTCACGTATCCCATCTGGCTGTTGCAGCTTTGCCAGCAGTGTTGGTCTGCCCTCGTAATATTCATGTTCTGTTGTTGTTTTGGCAGGCTGCTAACATCTTCCTGAGGAAGACATACAAGGGAAGAAAACCAATGAATTCAAGAGCATCGAGCTACTTATAAATAAGGTTCACTGCCACATCCCCATGAAACATGGCTGTGAGTGAAGCTTCAGTACTAGTCTTATGTGCAGCAATTGCAGTGCAGGGCTGTCAGTTCTCATCATTTGGAAACTGAGTAAATGGATTGCATCACTTCTTCAAAGTCTTCTGAAATCAGGCTGTCGAACAGCACAAGAGGCACCAATGCAGCTACAGACTTTCACACCATTTGAATTGAAGCAGTCATCTATTCTCCACACTCCCTGCAGCATCAAAGATCACCAGTGCTGATGCACTACTAGGGAAGTACAGAATGGACATGCAAGGTAACTGTGCTTTATGATGCTTTTTGCTTTTTTTGATGAAAATTTAGGACTGTTGAGTCAGTCCAGGGCTGAAGTGAAATATTCAGTTAGGAATAAGCCTCACAACTGCATAAATAAAACAGCCTTCTGCCAGGATTTCACAGTATCATGATCTAGGAAAAGTCTGATATTTGTTGAAGTCCCGGTAGCATTATGGAATCTGTTTAATGGAAGTGCCTGTCACTTTGTGGAGGAGTAAATATGTGTTGGAAAATTTAATTCTTATGATGCTCTACTACCATTATGGGCTCTTTTATAGTTCAGTAATGAATTACCACTCTGAAAATGAAGCAGCAGTAGGGTAGACTTTCTTTCAGCCATAAGAGGGCAATGAGTACAGAAATACATCATTCTGGTTACATTGGTAACCTACAAATGATCAAAGTATAATGATATACATTTGCATGACCCAGCTTTTGTTAAATGTGTGCTAAATTGCACTGGAGTCACAGTTCCTGAGATACTTGTGTATGTGTGGCCTAAAGGCAAAGCTGTTTATAACTAGTTTCTCAGATCTGTGGGTAGTTTGCTTCTGTGGTGAGTGACACTTCTGTCTACTGTTTGCTTTCTGGTCTTTTGCTTAGGGATTGTGCAGAGCCTCCAGCATTTAATGATGACATTTAACAGGATCTATTTGGTACCAGCCGTGCTGGCTTGTAGTCATCATCTGTGATCAAAAACTGTGGGAAAACCTCTCTGCATACAAAATCCTTTGATATCCTATCGGTGTCAATGCTGGCTTCATGTTACCGTTACTAGCTTCTTTTCCAGTTTAAGATTAGCAGATAGTTGGTCTTTTCTAGTGGCAGTGGCAAGAGGTTGTGGGTATGAAATGTGACCATGTATGTGTTTAGAAAACTTTGGGTGCTTTTTGTGTAGAAAATGTTCACGTTTTTAGTGAAAATGAGGAGAAAGCTGAGCTGAGAATAACAGAAAAGATTTGTTAGTTCTGAAAGTACAAGGATCACTTTATTAAACCTGGGTAAGAAACACTCCCTTTTATTTATCGAGTATGCCTTCTGTTTTGTTGCTCTGATAATGCATAATGCTACAATCTCTTCCCATAATGATACACTTTAGTACTTGTTTACTCAAGTGTCTGACAAGTTATGATGTACAATCCAGTTTTCTGTTTATGACTCAAAGCCAAGCTTCTCATGTAGTGCCTTCTCAGAGGCATCACGTCCAAGCAATAATCCTAGGAATAAGTTGCTTCAAGCACATATTTCTTCTCCTAGTATTGTTTACTTCTATTTTGACAAAGAAACTAGAATCAGAGAGGTCTAAACTTCAAGAATGGGTTCCTTTTCAGCAGCTCAGCTTGTAATGATACTAAAAAATGTTTAAACTTGTTAAAGGAGCATATCAGTGAAAGTAAAGGAGATTCAAAAGGCTAGGAAATTAGTTCTATTAATCCAATATGGCATATACATATATGCTCTTTCACACGCATTTTAGTTTATCCTGTTTCTAAACCCACTAAATACTGATGAGGGGAATAGCAGTGACTTCTGGATCTACTCCTTTTGTCTCTTTTCTAATATACTGCTGTGGGCTAAAACCCCAGCAGATACTCAATGCCATTGGAGGCACCAGAGACAACAACTTGAAGCGTATAATAAAAATGCTCAGGTTATTATATTTGTCCTTCTGTGATTAAAAACATATCTTAACAGCAGACATCTGCTGGACAACTTACATGGTTCCTTTTTGTCTTGGTATGTGAGAAAATACTGCAGGCTGTACTGCTCTGACTTGTTAGACCACAGTATGCTGCGGATGCACAGGAAATTAAGCATATGCTCAGTGGTGCAGTTGCAATAACATGCAAGTTTGGTGTAATCTGTTGAAATGAAAGAGTGCCATTCCTGGTGCTGTGCCCTATGGAAAATAAAAGGTGGGAATGATAGGAGCCTCCTTCCCTTGCCTGGTTTCATGTGGTGTGTCTGATCGGCTGGGAATGAAGTTTGATAGAAAAGATCAGTGTGTGATAAATAGCATGTTAACATTAAAACAAGACTTGATGATCTTAATGGTCTTTTTCAATCCAAATGATTCTAGGATTCTATGATTCTGAGGTAATGTGATTGATAACCAGAGATAATCAGATTGATAACCAGAACTGATAACCAGGAAGTTCAGAGATGAGGGTACATGTTGGGCAGTTATCAGTCTGCCTTTTTAGGTCTGATGATTGTTGCTGCAAAAATGCTTGTTAGAGTTAAAAAAGTACCAAGTAAGTGGTGGCTTCTTCATTTGTTGACCTTCTCAAGTTGACACTGGAGACAAATGGAATACCTGTTGGTAAATCAGAATGTGTTGGTTTCAATACTGGAACAGTTGGGTTAATTCTATGCCTTGTGGTATATATGTGTTAAAGAGAATGGAAGTCAAACTGAATGACTTTATGATGTTTTCTTGCTGTTCATGGGTAGGTATGAGACAGTGCTTGTGTCTGGCTCCAAAGAGTTAATTTCAATAAGCATTTCAGCTGGATTCGCTCTGTTAGCTCTATCTAGACTGGGTGACAGGGAAATTCCTTGGAGCTAAGCTATGAGTGTAATGTGAAGAAAAGTCAACACATGCTATGAGAAATCAGGGATGTCTTTTCCCAATGTTTAATTTGGTATGTTTTAGAGTTTTCTTCCTGAGATAGTGCAAGTGGTGCGGTGGCGTATGCGGCAGTGGGCTTTAGGGTTTGGCAAGGAGTAAGTGAAGAAGGTTGAGAAATTCTCTGGGAAGTGAGGAAGAAGAGGCTAATACTTAGCATGTATTGAAAACTTCTATCTGATTTGTAAGCCACAGGCTAGAAGCTCATTTGGGCTATGTTCTACTGAATTGCATGAACTGGTTAAGCAGCTGAATTACTTTGTGCATAAGCAGTAAATTTTGCTTAAAAAGAAGGCCTTTGGTGCCCAGTTCTGCCAAATTTGGTAACTGTCTATGCTACCTGATGTCAAAACAATCTACCTGGTTTTGTATAGCTACAGCTAAGGCTGGTTTTTATGGCTAGTTTAGTCCGAAGAAATACTCCTGACTAAGTGGATCAAGATAAAACCACAATCTGTAGTTGCTTCTTTCAACAAATACCAGACTGGGACCATCATTTGCCCACTCATGGGTTTTCTGTCTCCTTTACCCAGCACTTAACAGAAAAGTCTAGAAGAAGCTTACACTTGCTTTTGGACCTTGGTCAAATCTGACCATATTCTGATAAGGAAGATTTGAAGCAGTGAGTGTGTACATAAATTGTACGTTTTCAAGTAAAGCTGTGGGGACAGCACAGAGGTTTCTGCTTTCTGATGTAGGCATGGTAAGGATGAAAATCCCAGTCTCTTCTTTTGAGCTAAGGGATTTAGATGGTATCTCATGTGAAATCATTGGTTAAACCAGGAATTGTTCCCACTCCTCCAGTCTCTGGCTACCATGAAAATGCTTATTTTGTCTTTACTTATGGACTAAGTGATTCCAGGGGGGTTGCCCACTGTAAAGAAGAAGTGAACTGTAAGGATCAGTGAACACTGATCCTGAATGTAGTTGTCTCAGTACCTTAATTTTCATGGTAGAACTAGAAAGCTCTACCTCTTTGTGTTCTGGAAGGGAAAACCCCCACTTTTCGGTGTGCCTCCTCACTTTTAATAATACCACAGACTTCTTTGCCTTGCAGTGAACCAGTTCCACAAGGAGATTGCCACATCAGATTATGTGAGTTTACTTCATATCCAGGCAGTGCTATTTAATATACATCTGCTATGTAATGGATGCAAAAAGCCAAAATGATTTTCAGTTGCCTTAGTCTTTATTGGATGTGACCTCTGGTCTAGGAGGTGAAGGGAGAGTGGAAAATGAAAGCTGATTTCGTATTAGCCCACTATTCATATTAGAAAAAGTAAATGCTTTTGCGGTTTTCCTAACAGAGGTGTCTTTATTCATTTGACATGCCTTTAATAACTAATTCTAGTTGTCTGGTTGCCAAGATAGATTTCCTACAGGCAGACTTAAAAGTGATTTTGTCCTCTTTGAATGCATGGCTTCAAATGATCCCAGAACAGCAAACATTCAACTTCCCCCTAGACCTTGAGATTTTCTGAAGCGCTGTAATAACATAAAAGGATAAGGCTATTAGAAAAAAAACAAATAACTGAATTAAGCGTGTTCCATATGATATGAGCAGGTCAATAAAACTCCTTGGTTTTCTGTGCTAGCTCATATCTGTAATGTTCTAGCATTTGACATATGCTGTGATGCCCATTTTATGGATTTCTGGTATCACTGTTCGTAGATGTCTGGGGATGAGAATGTTTTGTAGGTTTCATCTGAAAGCAAGGAGCCATCAGACCCCGAAACCTTTCCTTTCACAAATGGCTTTATAAGTGTTCCTTTCTCACATTGTCATAGAGCTTTAAATATGTATGTAGCGTGTCTGTGAGCATATGTAAAGCTGGCATGTGAACTGTGAAGTAGGATGCTTTCCTTGTCCTTTACCTATGCTATGCACATAAAGCCGTCAGGAGTAGTTGTAAAGCTTGGTTTAATACAAAACCAAATTGAGCTTGGGTCTGCTCCTTGCTTAGAGAAAGAGCATGAGAAAGAGTATTTTCATTTCCTGGCATGGACTAACACTGTCTTGTGGTCTATCTTCTATGAGGCTCTCCCCTGGATTTTGGGTTAAGTTTGGTTAAAATCTGGAAGCTGGTTCTGTAGTGTACTAATAGCCAAAATCCACCTGCTATTTGGCTTACTGAAGTCTAACAGGGTATTTATTATGGGTAATTGCTACAAAGCTTTTTACCTCAGCTAAGTTTGAAATGAGCTTGCTTTGATAATAGAAGCAACCTTCCAGCTGAGAAGGACTCAGATGTGTTTTGTCAGCTGAGGATCTTGGTGTTGCCATGGACAGGTTATGCTTAGTGACCAGGTCACCTTATTCACTGCAAGGAGTTTCATCTCTATCCAACATTGCACTGAGCAGACAGACCAGTCCCGATCTCTCCCTGAAGCTGAATGGTTTAATTGTCACCTTCTGAGGGGTGATTTCGTAGGATGCCACACTCTCTTCCTCCCAGGCCATGCCCACCAGACATTTCTCCATGATTCCTTTGTTAAGCTCATTAAGCACTGTTGATGAGAACAATATGTTTTGACATAGAAATATGTTTTGAGATCCCAGCAGTAGCTTGTCCTATGCCCATGCATTTCCATTTCACTGTAGAAAAAGCTCATGGATAAGCCTTGGGCCCATCCCTTTTAGCTTTTTTGAAGAGTTACATAAAATCATAGAATCCCAGACTGGTTTGGGTTGGGAGGGACCTTAAAACTCATCCAGTTTCAATCCCCTGCCATGGGCAGGGACACCTTCCACTAGACCCTGTTGCCCCAGGCTCTGTCCAACCTGGGATACTGGTTTAATTTCTAAATGAAGCTACAAGGTTTGTCTGCATGATTTGTCTTTGGTAAAACCATGTTGCTTATGACCACGTTTTCTCTATAATCCACATCCTTGTTTTGTGATATGATAAATGGTTGCGCTTGAAACAGCCTGCAGCTTATAACATTACCCTGCCAACAATCAGAAATAGGAAAGCTTGCTTGCACAGTCCAAACGTGCTGAGGAATTGCAACTTGAAAAGCAAAGGAGTTGTTTTGAAATGCAATTAACTATTTTGGAAGGTTTCTAATAAATATGAGCTTATTTTTACAGGACACCGATTCTCACGCCATGCAAGTTATAGCCATTTAATTATATTTTATATGGCATCAAGCTTTCTGCCAAAATGTGCTGTTGGAATGTTTTCCGTTGTTATGGTTCTATCAACATTACATCATTTGCTCAGTGCATCATGTGTGACACACATGTCTGTGCTTAACCTTTCGAGTTAGGATATCTGAGCCTTATTTAATCAAATGTTATACCACTAAACGGGTGTTATCTTTAAAGCTTCTTTGCTGAGGAAACAGGTCTGAGTTTTCATATGTCCACCCACTAAAGGTTGCTATCAAATTTAATAGAATCATAATTACTGACAAATTGGCACATGCTAGAGGCCAAAATTTAAACATGGTTGTCTTTGTTCTATTGCCTTAACTCTTGCTTCTCATGCAAGCATCCAGAAACTGTGGACTGGAAGATGCATGTAAAACCAGTGGCTTCTTTGCAGGAGACAGAATGGGAACATACTGAAGTTGTTTAAATGCAAACGATGCCTGTGGATGCCCCCACCGTACTCTGCCTCTTCACTGCTATCGCTTTAGAGACAGACACCCCCTTCAAACAGCCCTTTCAGTGCTGCTGTGTGCAAAACCTTTGGGGCTGGATTTAACATCTCTCAGAAAACGAGATTTGCTCTGTTATTGGACAGCCAGTGTAGCTAACAGTAACCTGTCCCACAAAGGCAGGGATCCCCTGGGATCCCTTGATTAAGCTGTTTCTCCATTCTGAGCCTTAGGTGCTGTTTCTCCATTCTGAGCCTTAGGTGACAAGTTCAACCTTACATGATAGGCCTCCTTCAGATACTAGAAGGCTGCATTAAGGAATAAATACAGATTTTAAACAACATCATGAAAAGTACCTTTAGCTCGGTGGTATGTTTCGATTCCTCAATTAACTAAATGTTAATTGGGAAAGACTGTTACCTATGAACCTGTGTGAAGCTGGAGGAATTACTGGAAGGTGGGTTGTGGGCGGTTGACTGGTTTATTGCTTGATTAATCAAAACATTTCAGTGCCATTAATTATGCTCCATGGCTAAGCCTGTTTGGGTTAAGACTTAAAAATTATCTGATTTGCAGCTCTTTTCTATTTCATTTTGCAGGTAGTGTAAGTGATTCTGTGTCATGAGAAAATGTACACAACACTGATAAATCCATAAAGTATTTGACCTTTAATCAATCCTAATATTTTCAATCCACAGAGCCTTCTTAAACGCCTGTAACCTTGGCCCTTCCACTCCCATTCATCACAATTACTGTTGAAGCTGTCTGATGCAATGCCCGAAGTATTGCACGTTGACATCCAATATTTTATCGTTAATAAAATAAAATTAAAAAAAGAAAAAAAAGTAAGAAACATTCCAAGTATTTTTTGCTGTTCTGACATTTTCCAGTGCACTGCCCAGGAGAGGAAAAGGGACAGTTTTGATTTATGTTAGTGCTAGCAGATACCGCTAATTGATGTTTACTGCTCTGTAATGTAGATGGAGTTGATTCTCTAAACAACTTGATTCTTGGTGCTGTGCTAATTTTCAGTGCTTGTTCACCTTTTTGTCCTGAGAATGGTGTTTGTAAAATAGTCAGGTAGGCAGTAGGATTTGTGTCTCAACAGGAGTTTAAGGGCAGCAGTAGAGTACATTGACTAACACCACTACAACAGTACTGTACCTGAATTAAGAGAGCTTTGGAGCAAACCATGCTGAGTGTATTTGTGTTAGAATACATGAGTTAGGGCTAGTTACATTAGTAGGATTGTTACAAAAGAAAAATCTAATGTTTTCTCCCTTCCCCCAAGACTTTTATTATTATCTTGATCAAAGAACACTGCAGTGATGCATGGAAATACCAACAAAGTCTACCCATGGAGGAGCTGGTTTCTGTAGACAGCTGAATGATTCAAAGCAGAGAACACTAGACTCCTAGTGAAGGAACTTGCTGTTCTGCTGTGCACCCATGCAGTTGCTTTACCTTTGTGGGGCCTTTTACTCTTTGTGTGCCTTGTTAGTGAAAATGTCAAGGGTTCTTTTTTCTTGGTCAGTCTCTTTCCACACACATTCCTGTGCCAAGTACAAAGAATAACACATTTGGATTGAGATAAGCATGATAAAAATAAATGTTACTGATATATTCTCTTGTGCAGCATTGGCTTTCACATCACCGATGATTCATAATCCCAATGAGGCAATAGGTGCTGCCTGGGATTTTTGCTGAAAGAGAACTTCCATTTTCTTTGCATTCTGAATGAAATATGAGTCCTTGGACCTCTCTTCTATAACAGCACCATTTGAACATGTTATCTCACTGCTATTTGTGCATTTAATATGCTCCCCAGACCACTCGTACCCAGTACCAGAATACTCTTTCATTAAAATCATAGACTCATTTAGGCTGGAAAAGACTTTTAAGATCAGTGAGTCCAACCATTACCCCAGCACTGCCAAGTCCACCACTAAACCACATCCCTAAGCGCCAAGTCTACACCTCTTATAAGCACCTCCAGGGATGGTGACTCAAACACTTCCCCTGGGCAGCCTGTTCCAATGCTTGACAACCCTTTTGGTGAAGGATTTTTTCCTGATATCCAGTCCAAGAGTATTCTTTACATGTATCTCTTTTGTACACATTTATATATGTGCTTTATTATGCATATTTCTTTCAGAATAAGGAGGTATCCTTCAGTGGCAGAAGGTCAGAAAGGCAAAGAAAGAGCAACATTAACCTTTTAATACATGTAAGTTCTGTCTTAGCTGGAAGGGGTTTATGTTCTCTTTCTCCATCTTGTAGAATTTTCTTAGCATAATTTTTATAAGTCTTAACGATTTAGTGGCAGGAATGATACTTTTAATGGAAATCATGAAAAAATGACATGGGAACGTGATCTAAGTCCCCCCTCTCCCCCAGTGGTGTTTCTCTGTTGCTTTTCCAGCTATTTTGCCAAGACAAACAAAATGGTTATAACTGAGCACTGATGTGTAAGAATTAGCATGATATGTCTCTGCAGTGCTGGGTGGAAGAATGGCCATGATTTCATTGTTGCTGCAGTTTCCCTATAAGCTCTTTCTGCCTCCGCAGTCATGTGCGGGTGGAAGTTTCACAGGAATGCCATGGAAAGATTTACAGGCTTTCTGGCCAGGTTGATCACGAGCCTCTCTGACATCCTGCCTCTGCTGACAAGGCTGATATTAATTATAAGATAGAAATCTCAGCCTGCTCTGGAGAGTTCAGGGATCACACCATTTGAGTGTGGGAAATAGGGACTGTGGCATCACTGTACGCAGGGTACCCACAGGCTGAAGGGCCAGACCCTCAGTTCTGCTTAACAGAGGTGCTGAGGGAATGCTGTAAGTGTAGGAGCAGAAAATATTAGTTAATTCTGCTGTTTTAATGGAACTGGAGAATAATAGAGGAACTGAGAACCTGTTCCTGAATAATGAAAACTGTGGCAGCAATTCCATTCTTCTGAGTGCTGAATACCCTTAATTCCCCAAATCAAATGGCTGATCATCAGAACTCATGTTTTCTGACACTCATTCAGATGTCCCAAAGAACACCCATTCCCTTTACTGCATTTATGTGCAGATGAATGTACATTTATTTGTACATAAATACAAATATTTATGTACAGATTTGTACATAAATATTGTCCAGATTCTGCATATTTTTATAAGGCTCAATCAGATGGTACTTGCAGCTTTGTTTCAGCCTGGCGTAAAATAGAGTGGCAAAGTTTTTTGTCTATGTCTGTGCTGATAAGGTTTTCCATGATGGAAGCTCTGCAATGAGCCCATTTTAACAGCAGTTCCAGGTACAAGATTAAAGACAGCTGAATTTAGGTTGGAAATCTTTTTGTAGTGTAACAATTATGTCTTCCCCATGCAATGGTGTAGGATACTAGAAGTAGTCTCAGACATTTACCAGTATGCAGCTAAATTGTTTTCCATAGAGGGGCTAATTGCATGGCTGGTCTATGACTCCATCTATGTCTCCATATACTCTTCCTCATTGCCCTGTGGAAGGAAACACCTAAAAGAAGCTCTTCTTGTGTTGCCACCATACTGCTGAAGAGGCTTTGACTTGTGGATCAGAACTGATGTATATTTGAGTACTGTGACCTCTTCCTTCCCCTCTTTGACTCTGCAGATACATATATCGTCCAAGAAATCTGTTGTTCTTGGCTGCTGTAGCTCATGTTATTAGTCCCATATTTTAGGGAAAAAGCATTGCTCTTTTGTGAATAAGGAATACTATTCCATAGCTCTTGGCTGTCCAGAAGTCAGTCTGCTGTTGAAACTGCTTTTTGCTGCTTTGTGTCAGCGATGCAATGCTGGTGAGACTGATGTCTTCTCATAGCCCTGTATTCATTAGTTTCATTGCACATTGCACACGTACCTGCTACTGAAGTGCTCATTTATTACTGCATGAAACTGTGCCAGTTGTCTAGGAATGGGTCTGTGAAAACTGTTTATGCAGGAGGTAAATGGACTGGACTTGATGGGCAGGATATAAGCAGGGTGAGAACAGGGAAAGGATCCCACTGTCTGATACAGCCCTCTATATAGGCGGATGTTATGGGAGCATCTGCATGTGGCAGCCACTTCTCCTAGAGCTTGCCTTCTTTTAAACCCTCACCCCATTGCACAGACAAACTGTTCACGCTGAGGTGGGACACCCTTTTTGAGGGCATGCTAGTGGATATAGGCTTGCTCATCAGGCAAGTGTTTGGGATGTTAATAGTAGTGTTGCCCGAGTAAATGGAGTAAGATTCATTGCTCATACTCAGCTCTCTTCTCCCCTGCATATGTTTCCTTAGTGCTTGGAGCCAGAGTCCTTTCTCTTCCCACTCTCTGCCTCCTGTTTTCTTTCATACCCAACACTCATTTGAAAAAGCTAGCTATATACAGACACTGAACCTGTTTATCTTGGTAGAGTGAGCATTATCTGTGCTGTGCAGCTTTTTGCCTTAAGGCTTTCGTGTCTCCTTTTTCTGAACTTAACTCATTTCCCTGCGTCTTGTTGCTGAACAGCCTCTTTATCCAGATACTGAATTCATAGCAGGCAACCTTCCCCTGTAACCTCTTTCTCTCCCAGTCTGAGATTTTTGTGAGTTCTTGTTCTTTTTGCTTTTTCTTTCCTGTTTTAAAATTCTCCTTTTGGGGAGGTCCTGATCCTGCTTTTGGAAGTCAGTGGCCCTGGACAGGTTACACCTGATTGCCCAGCAAATACATTCTTAGGCCAAAGTGGTTCCAGAGCAGAGAAGAAAGACCTGGTAGTTCTAACTGCAGTCCATCCTTTCAGCTGCTAAGCTGAATGACCTCCCAAGGGTAGGACCCAAGGCCATGCATGTCACTTTTCCAGTGCCTAAAGTTTGCCACTGAAGTTGGAACATTTTAGTATTCCAGAGGTTTTACAAAGATTTATTAAATCCAGTTCTTTCTGTGTGCTCTGATTTGGGAGTTTGGGTGGGCCCATCCACTGTTTTGTGCAAAGGGAAAGGAGAGGTAAGAAGGTATAATTCACCCGGCAAGGCAGAAAATGTTCTTTTTGAAGATATTTATGGGTATGTTGTGGTATATGAAGGTCTCCTCCCAAAAATTCCTATAAATCTGCTTAGCAATGTTCCTTGAAAAACTTGGGAATGCTGAAGTAAAACTCCATGCAAGTTTTTAGTCTGGAGAGCTGCTGGATTTGCCTTGTGAGCTTGGCACGTTCCCTGTGGACCTACGTCCCCTCAACAGGAAAGGAGTTGTGTGGGTAGTGCTGCATCACATAGGAAAGCCAGTGAAACTCAAATAAGAGGACACAGCTCTTTGCTAGGAATTGGTAATCAAATGGAACTTGCATCCAAGTTTCTCTGAGTGAAATGATACAGTTCCTTCCCAATAGATGAGTCCACAGAGGCATTGCGGTTGTTCGTGTCTGCACATATTTATATATGGCAGCTTTATCATTGAAATATCAACAGCTCAGGAACAAAAATCAAAGCAAGTACATCTCCCTTCATTTGAATTCTGGAAACTGTTCACAGCTGTTACTTCAGCTGTGGTGTGGGAATAGTCTGTGAAAGGAGAGGAAACTTCATGGGCTGAAGTTCAGTTCCTACATCCTCCTCCAGCAGTGGCTTATGGCAGTGGCTTGTGCATGTGTAGAGGGGCCTGAGTTTCCCTTTGCTGAACACACAGAGCTGCAGGAAGTCTGGGCTTGTACGGGTCCGTACCTTACATGTGTTTTACACCGCTGCTATGTGAGCATGAAGCTCTGCTGTGCTTGCAGACCTTTGGACAAACATGCTGTGATGGTCGATGACCTTTACTTTCGGGGCTCATACTGTCTGGGTGATGTGGTGTTGGGGGCAATGCTGTTTCCCAGGGGGAGCACAGGGAAATCTGGAGGAACCTGTTCATCTCCTTTTTGAAGCCCCTCACATGCTGAGTGCAGTGCAATCCATCAAGCAAGGATTTCTCCATGTACAGGGCCATTGCTCCATGCCAGTGTGTGCATTTACCCACCTTTCTCATCCTCCATGGTGCTGTCTCTGTTATCTTTGGAGACTTGATATTCCAGAAATGTTGTTAAAATCATAAGCTGCACACAGTTATGAGATTGGAAATCACATACTTCCATGAGGAACAGGGCTTAGCAGCCTTGTGGTGCTCTGTGATACAAGTGCATGAAGCTGTGGTTGAACCTTCCTCTGTTTCAAATGCAGGTGAAATTGGTCAGACAGCTATAAAGGAGGGGCCTTCCATTCCTGGAAGTGTTCACACACCATGTAGGCAAGGCCCTCAGTGCCATGGGTCAGTGGTGGCCTTGGCAGTGCTGGGGAACGGTTGAACTGGATGAGCTTAAAGGGCTTTTCCAACCTGGTTGATGCTGTGATTCTATGATAAAGCTGGTAAGAAGGGATTCAGTAAGACTACATGAGAGTGCATCTATTTAGCACTGTTTTCTTGGGAAGCTAGATATTGTAAAATTAATCCCTTTTATTTGTTTTGCCCCTGATGCCTTTGGGTCATATATTCCAGTTTGTCTCAGTTACCACATGGGATAAAATTTACATTCCTGCTATACAATAGAGACAAACCCCAAAACCTGTTCTTGCTTCCAGAAGCTGAAGATGTAAAACAAAATGCCAAACACTTAAGCCTTGTAGTAAAACACTGAGCTGGCAACGCTGCTGCTGTGCTCTTACACCAGGATATATAACGCATGCTCCTGCAGAAAGCAGCAGTGTTCAGCTTCCAGAAAGCACACCCAGACTTCTTGAAGAAACCCAGCAGTCGCAGGAAAGAGGCAGATTGAAAGGATCCCCTCATGAGTGAATGTATCCAGGGCTTTGAGTTCCCCATCTGCTGTCTGGACAAATACATGCGAGCTGTTTTGCCAGCAGATATCACTATGTGTGTCCAAGTTACAGCCGAGAATGGGAGAGAGGAAAGAGCATTTCTCTGCTCCTAAACGACAAGCAGATTTAGGAATGCCTGCTGGAATATACGTGCATTATTAGGCACATTTTTAATTCCTTTGTCAACCTCTACTATGAGGTCGTTTCACTTCAATGCAAATTAAAACATAATTCTTCATCTTTGTATGATCTTTTTTTTCCTTATATTCACTTGATTATGGCCCCTAGGACAATATAAAAGCTTTTCAGTGTCTGAACTGAACTACGGTGGCCTTTCTTGTCAAAAAGTGCTCCTGGATTTATTTCTGTGCACATTGACACTATAAAATGTTACTTTCTTTTCTCTTTTCCGCAGGCAAAGAGCTGTAATAATCAAGTTTCATTGTCATTTCAACCTTTGTTCTAAAACATTATGATGTGTAGAAAATTGATTAACTGGAATTTAGTATATACAACAAAAGGAAACTTTGTTGAAATCCAGAGGGCCATTTCTGTTCGCTTGATAAATGTATTAGTTTCTTTGGTTTCCTGAATTACCAGGTAAAGGGCAACATTTTCCAGATCTAACTAATTTCACTAAGCATATGAAAGACAAACACCAGAAGTCAAATCGAACATATTCTTCCCAGGGGCTTTAAAAAAAACCCACCCCAAAGTCTTTATTTTGAAAAGCTAAAGTAAGAGCTCCAAATTAAATGGATGATTCATGTGAGATACGTGCACTGAACAGCACATCGAGCTGTTGTACCAGCTGAAATGGCCTGGGTTTCCTCAGCACCATTAAAGAAAAGAAACAAGAGGTGAAAAGAACAGATTGCTGGTTTATTCCATCTACGCAAGCGTCGCCGTATCTCAGGCTGGCAACAAACCAGACCCTCTGTGGTGAACTCTGTGTGAGAGGAGAGGGCAATCAGCCTCGTGGCTACAGGGACAAATCCTGCTTCCTTTGTCTCTCCCTGGCACGGAGGAGCTGCGGGTTGAACAGGGTCCGTATCAAGAGGGTGCTGCTCAGCACTGGTGACCCTGCAAAGCCTTTACTCACAGTGCTGCATCCCTACTGCTCCCACAGCTGCAGCTCTGCAGTCATCTGTTATCCCTCTGCAAACCTATTCCCTCCTGCTGCCGCTTTCCTGAATGTGGAGCACAGCAGTAAGCTACCATCCCATCCTAAGGAAATTCATGGATGGGTAGGCAACTGCTTTACACGCTCCTGATCTCACAGTCTCTCACAAAGGGACCTACAAGGGTTTGCCATGAATCTTGCAAGTGAGGGACGCAGCAGTCAAGCAGAGGGTGGAAGAAAGCAATTATAACTAATAGAAGTATTCGTTATCAATTCCTTGACGTGATCATAGTCTGTGTCATCCTGAAGGTAATTAAAGAGGAAATCACGTTCTCGAGTCTGATGTGGCGGAATGGAAACACAGTGAACATGAAAGCACGTGCTGCTGCTGGTTTTGAGTCAGTAATTTCAAGCCAATGTAAATGCTCCCAACTGGGCAAATGAAACCCCTTCATTTAATTCTGTATGAGATGCATTATAGTCCCTTTAAAATACTAACCACCGCCTCTCGATGCACAAAAGCTCCCTCTTGCCTGTAACACTCACATCTATTTCAGTCTACACAAAATAGCTCCTGGGTGTCGCAGGAAGAAACAATGGCACCTGAGTGCCTCCTGGAGAACGTTCAGATCTTGAGCGTATTTTGTTTTGTGCTGGAGTTGGATTTGATGTGATAGGTCTGGAAAAATATAGAGCTGACAGTCTATACACACAACGGGGTTTTATCCACATGGGTAATGAGACCCGAGCACCCAGCCCCTTCTTTTCATGCCTCTGTCAATTTAAAGTGCATTTTTAAATGAACAGTGGGGTTATGTGGGTCTATTAATTACAGTAATTGTTTCCTGCGTGGAAACCACATGGATGAGATGTGAAAGGCGCGTGTGTGTGAGAGGGGGCTCCTGCGTGCGTGAGACTGGTGCAATTCCCCTTTGAAGGTTTCTTTTTTATCCCTAGAGAGGGAGCTTGTAATGAGCAACAACATTTACACTGAAGACTTCAATGCTCCTTGTTGCCCCATGGTTGCTTTGCCTTTCACATGGAGATTAAAGCCAGTGGTTGAAGCTGCTCCTCCTTTTCCCATGTGGCTGATATAAATTCTACATCAAATAGAAAGGAGGAAGGGCAGGTTTGGCTGTCAGCAAAAAGCAAAGGAGAGGTCTGACAGCAGCAGGAGCAGGGGCTCAGTTCTCATTAATCCGGAGGGCACCAGAAGAGTGAAAATAAAACCTCGGGAAGATGCCTACTGTGCCCTTTAAACAAAGAGCCTGTGATTGGCATGATAAGAAGAGCAGCATTGATAAGTACATGGGAAAATGCTTTCATAAAGCTCGCCTACTGACGGATGCGATGGGAAACTCCTGCACATTTTGATAGTTTGTATAAAACTTGAATGCTGTGGTTTGTGCATTATGGAAGCACAATAATGATTCTGTACTGCAGTTTCTAACCTGTTTTCTATTACAAGTCTCTCCCTTTTAACTTTCACAAGAAAGCTTGCTTTCTGCCTGATTATGGTGTTTTTCCTAGCGCAGAATGATGCCAGAGGAAAATTGTTTTGGGAAAAGTTTGGGATTAATCTCGAACTTTGTAGGATGTTACCACATTAACACACATCCG
>JANHGB010044009.1:7121-23943 GCA_026283785.1 Coracopsis vasa
TGTTTTACTGTTCAAGTATGTAAGTAACTCTAACCAGAAACGTGCACGTTTTTGCTGTTAAGCAAAACTTGAGTGGAGGCATAATGCTGTATTTAATAAAAGGACTTTGGAAGCTTCCAGAGCAACTGCCAAAAGATACATTAGCTTAGGCAACAGTGGAAGATCCCAGTTACAACAGTGTTTAGAAACACAGTATAGGAGGATCCCTCAGCTTGACACAGATACCACAAAGATACTTGTTCAGGATTCCATCAGCCTAAGAAGCCTTCTGTAATTACGTCAAGAAATAGACAATATTTTTGATTTATGCAATGAGAAGGTAGGAGCTTTATGAGTCACAAAAAGTTTGTCTACAGTGCCCCTACCAAGTTGTAGAGCTGCTAATTGCACAGAACTGCTACACTCAACAACTGGCTAATGTTTTTCAGAAAAATATTGTCTATATGACAGAATTATAAAGAAATTATAATTAAAGTTAAAACAAATAAATTCAAGCAACACAGGGAAATTAGAGATGTTAAAAGCAAAAAGAAGCAGAGCAAAATGGTAGAATAAAGTCACCTGCAACCAGAATACACCCAAAATACCATACAATTCTTGATAAGTCAAACCTTGTGGCTTAGATTTGGTCCACAGTTTATGAAGTAGTCCCATAAGGATGTTAGAACATAAATCTTGGTTTTGTAGTTCCATTGCATGGATATGCTGACTTTTGGAAAGTTCATCTTTAATATTCAATTTTCCATGTGAGCCGCTACAGTTGACTGCTGATGTCAAGTCGCCAGTTGACAAAGAGAACTTCCTTTGGGGGTTGTTCTTCGATAAGTTGACAGTGGACTGGTGATCACATTTGTCAACTCTGCAGCTGTAGTTACCATTAGTGTCACTCTCATCATGAATGAAACCACAATTAACGTATCCTCCATTTTCAACACAAGGTTGGGTGAAAGCAAGGCAAGCAGAGCCAGAAGCAAGAGGATAAGAGCAGCTAACAACGACTGCAGGACATTCAGAATCTACTTTGTTATACTTACCCACAAACGCACCAAATTCTACATTATTATCTCCTTCTGTGGCCTTAGAGAAAACAGTCTCTTCATGCTTTGCTGAAGAATCCAGCTGACTTTTGCAACTGGGCCGAGATGGAGTACTAACAAAAAACTTAGCTGTTGGGGATGTTACATGTGGCATGCTGTTGGATGAATTGCCTAATTTTTTACTTTTACTAGTGGATTTCGAGATCTCAGAAGCCTGTATTCGCTGGCGAAGCTCAGTAGGGGAAACAGCATTTGAGAATAAGGCACTGCCTGAGGAACCTGCCTCTTGGAAGTTTTTTTCTTCTCTTCGGGGAACTGGAGCTAACTCCTGACCAATTGTCTTATGTTGGGGATCTTTTTCATCACGTAAAGGAATATTACAGAGTAAAGCATTATTACTTTCAAGGCCTCCTTGTGGAAAAGAACCAAAGACATTTCCAATGCTGTGTTTCTTCCACACCGAAGATCTTAGAGAGCCATCCTCAATGAGGTTTTGTGCCAAATGTTTTGAAATGCTCAATTCCCGGGTGATTTCATTATGAACCTTGCTAGCTTCTGAAGCTTTCTGTGCAGTAAGCGTTTTCAGAGTATCCACAGTTAGAGCAGAGAGATCCTGTAGGTGGCCAATCTGTGAATCTAAAGACTGCAATGACCGTTTTATGTAGTTGACACGATCACCAACTTCCTTTATCTGAATGCACATTTGCTCCACCCTAAGAAAAATCAAATTATGAAATAGGTATGAAAGGTATTTTTCTTAATATGCAAAAGAAACATGTTTGTAACCCTTTCTGACCATTTAATGAGGAAAAAACTGCTGAAATTTCAAGATAGCATTCACTATAGTATGTACATTTGCACATATTTGAATCACAAAAGAAACAACAACAAAAAATATCAACAGAGGGCCTACAGCACTTTTCCAAATTTATTCAGTTTATTAAAGAATCATGAGAAACTAAATAATATGATTGCCTCAGCTTACTGAGTGCTGCTACAGATCAGGAAGCATCAATTCCATATTAGTTTCTGCATAGCAACAGAAAGACATCATCTAAAGTTTGCATAAATACTCCAGTTCTTGAGCTGCATTTTGCCCCACTTAAAGCACATGTTAAAAGCCTGAAGAAATTCTAAGCTCCTATATTCAGCAATTTTATTTGTAAATATTCTACCTTTCAAATGTGACTCGAATCCTCTCCTCACTGCCAGAATGAAACTGATCATCCTTCTCATTGAAATACATCTCAACACACAGCTCTTCAAAATCATGAAGTTTCTTTTGATCTTCTTCTGTCAGGAAGAGCTCTAAAAAGAGATTTAACAGTTAAGAAGGTGTACGTGTATTGAAGTTTTTAATCCCCTTTTTAAATTTGCAAAGAGTTTAATAAGAACAGAATTTTTCAGGAGAAAAAAAAATATCTTTGCCCATTAACACTAACAGGAAATCTAATCTGGTTTTATTTGGTTTTCTCAGAAATTACTTTGACTGGAGATTTCTAGGGGCTGTGAATTATACCACTCAGAAACACTGAAACTTTGAATAGAAATAGTCTTAACCAGTATTAAAACCATGGAAAATTAAGACCTTTGACTTTCTTGAGAATACACATAATTAAGAACATACCACTTTTCTGACAGTTTGCTTTAATCATATCAAAAAAATTACTGCCTTTTTTGGATAATAACTGTTCATACTTGGCCCATCTGAAGTCTTGTCTGTCTTTCTTCTTTTACATACACAACAGAAGAGGGAAGCCATGTGGCTAAGAATAATAAGTGGTGGAGGCAAAACAGGTTTCTCATGGTAAGCCATAATGAAATGATAGCGTTGATACTTCCACACAATGTTTGAAATTGCCTTGACTTGTAAATACACGTTGCTGAAAGGGAACAGAAGAAAAGAAGAAATATTAACACATCAAGGTGGCTTTTGGGGTGGTGGGAGGGGAGGTGGGTGTTGGTGTTTGGTTTTGGGGTTTTTTCTTTAAACAATCCGAATTCTGAAGCCAGTTGAGTAAGAGACAAAAGCAAATACTTGGGTTTTTTACTACAGATTATTTTAGTGAATGTGGGAAACACATTCAAGAAAATACTAGGGTCCAAAGCAAGGACAGGGTTAAAAAGTTCTCATTTGGTAACATCTCAGTACCTTTCCTCAGAAATAAGTTACACTGAGATAAAATTTCAAGCTTGTCAAACAAACATTTCTAAATAAAAATAGGTTTTGCATCAGATCACATAAATTCTGCAGCCTGTCACTCTTCAATGTTAATTCTCATAGGGAGCTTAGTTAAGTCTCAGTGAGCTGTTTATTCCTATAAATCAAAGACAGAACTGTAAGACAATTTTCTATTTAACTCAATCAACTAAAGAAAACTAAATTAAGAAATGATTCTGTCTCATTTTTGAGAAATTACAAAATACTTTCAAATTCACTTAAACTTCTGATTCCCCAAGCCTCATGGATATGACATGTACCAGTCACATTACACATTTTCTCACAGACTTGCAGTGATGAGGAGATGAGGATCAGCCTTAGAACCTGAAAATACTTCCACCAAATAGGATTGCTTTGAATTGGCATCAGTTCCTTTTATCTTGTCATCTTATTGCAGTGAAATAGAAACTTATCAAAGCAAAAATTAACAATTACCCATATACTTACTTGAAAAATGCAATAAGGAGATTAACCATAATAATGTACTGTACAAAGAGGTAGACAGCTTGAAGAAACGGAGTCAACCATGTTCCTGGGCCACAAAGATGAGCAACTTTTTCATCAGAATTATTTGCACACACTGTGTTGGGAAAAAGACACAGACAAAAATACATACAACTTTTAGAACTCCCAGCAAGTATAGACAGGGAAAAATTAAGAAAGGTCACTTGCAAAGATTGCAACAATCAGCTATGATGCACTGGTTCTGAAAATCAGAATGTCTCCATGCATTTAGGAATATGGTAGAAAAATACAGGAGACAACGTTTCTGGTTAATACTACAATACAATCATATTACTGGATTTTAAAAAAGAGTAATATACCATCACAGCCAAAATTTTGGCATGACAGAAATCTTTCTAGGAATAGCCTTGTAAAAAATCGCAATTAAGTGTTCATTCATTAAGAGTGTTCATTCTAAGCCATTCAAGCTTTATAAAAGATAATGAAAAGGTCAAGTCAAGAAGTTACACAGCTACAACCCACAAAGAGACAATTCAAAGAATGGAATCAAGGTCAACAACACTGGGTATTTCATTTCATAAAATCAAAATTTCATAGACCTTGAGAAGACCTTATCAAAGTAAGTTTTCTCCTTACTTGCTTCAAAATTGCAGTGTCTTACCATCAATTTCATAGGCATACACTTCACCGAAAATCATCCAGTATGGATGAAACACAATATCTCTAGCAAGAGTCCAAGATGGTGATTCATTAGGATACAGTATTGCCTTCCTGGGAACACCAAAACTAAGTAGTACAAGTGCCATAATTACCACAATGTAAAACATGTTGGCGACCTATTAACACAAAAAAAGTCAGTTAACCCACAAGGTCATAATTCTGATTTCACAATATTAAACACTTTTACAGTGACTGTGTAAGCTTGACAGAATTCTGTGTACAGAAGGAAAAGAGCCTGAGACACTTATATTTCAGTCAGAAAATTCTGTTAAATAGTAAACCCTGTAAAAAAAATTCTGCCTTTTTCCTGTCCTTTCTTAGAGCATATTTATATCCTCGGGCAAAGGCAACTGAGATTATTTCATTTGTAACTCAAATATCAATTGTGGATGAGTGGAAGCTTATAAAGAGAAACATTCCTTCCTAAGTGCACTCAATAGCTGCACTAAATACAGATAGCTTTCCAAGGGCTGAAACACACAACCTATGCCTCTTGCAAGAAATCAAAGTGAGAAATGAGCAACTTTATGCCCTCATTTTTAAGGAATTACAGGATTCAACTTTGTAGAAACCACTTTATAGGGCAAGAAAAACAAAACATCTTCCACCTTCCTATATAAAGTTTTCAAGCATTAACGTCTTTTAAAGATTCAGAATAGCTCACTGACAGTAAAACTGTTTTTTTTTTTTTATACAGTCTGAATATCATTTGTGTGAGAGAAGACCAGAACAGAGCCACAATCTATTCCCAGTTTTTTCCAGCACAAAATACAAGGTGCTTTAGGGTACAAAAGAAGTTAAACTCTTGCAGCAGAGAACGTAAAGGCAAGAAAACCAAGACTATAAATGCATCTCAGACCCAAAAGGGAAGCAATCCCAGATGAATGAAGAAAAAAAAGGCATCATTGCATTAATTCAACTCTCTGACATCTAAGCACAAAGCAGACTAGAGAAGGGCGATTTGACAGTTTTTTACACATACGTGACAGAGGAAGCTCTATAATAAAGGAAGCCTTCTATCGGTGGTTGTTTTGAAACACATCAAGTTATATTCCAGCTACCTAATTCTGCACACTGAGTTGCTGACATAGCAAACCAGGATAAGCAACCTCCTTCTCAACAGAACTTTGAAAAAAAGTTGTAAATGGACACAGCAAGAAAAACATACTTCAATTTGGGAAAAAAAAAAAAAATAAATCAGTAACAAAAGTAGTACTTACCATTTTCCCAATCATCATAACATAAGGGCCAGCCTGTTGATTTACAGCTAGAAAATCCAGTAATCTCACATACCAAAAAATTATATTGAGACAGTATGTTATTCTTCCAGCAACAAAGACATAATTTTCTCTGTACGTGTTTTCACCAAAATTCCCCTTTGCTCCAAATCTTAATGCAAACCCGATGAAGAAAGTGACAATGGCAACTGTGTCACTGATATTGAAGTAATCACTGAACCACACTTTAATCTTCTGATTAATCTTCCCAGCCTCTGACATAAATATCTGCAATAAAAATAAAAGCCATGGTCACACATTGCACAGGGACCCACACTGACATATATGAATCACTATCATTTTTATACTTGCAAAAATGAAATAGCTGTTTACATGTATAGCTGTTTTACACTGAAAAATCCAAACCAGTATTTTAACTGTGTCAACTTCACAACAAAGACAAGGAGGATGTATGTTTCCTCCTGCTGAGCAATTTAAAAAGGGATTTTGGTTTTAGGGGGCATTTTTTGGTTGGTTGGGTTTTGTGGTTTTGTTTCTGCTTTTGAGGCAGTTGCTATTACAAATATGAGCCCTTCTTTCCACCCCTTTAGTTGGAACCCCAAATTTCTGTCATTTCAAAATTCGTACAAAACTTCTCAAAAGTTTCTTAGGTTCTCTTGTTTATAAACACAACTTAAAGCATACTGTTTTAATTGACAAAGAAAACTAAAATCCCAGATTGCTACAGACATACCTCACGAATTTTCTCAATTGCTGACGTGAAAATGTAAGCAATAACAATCCACTCTTGAACGGATGGTAATTCTTCCATTTTTACAAGAACTACAAATGTATAGAGCATGAGGAATCCTAAGTATGCCAACTAAAAAAAAGCAATGAAAATTATACATGTTATTACTCAAGGGTTCTTTATAGATGTTCATGGATTCTTTTGATGTGGTATACAATAAAAGCTTCAAGTAGGATTACAGTACTATATTTACCCTTTTAAGCAGACAAGTAATTATTTACAAGGGAATAAAACCATTTTCTTCTTAGAAGAGGAAAAATAGCTGTAATAAGCTATTTAGTGTTAGCAAAGCTTTGTTCTTATTACAGCTAGTTTTCCTTTGGTACAGATTTTAGAGTTTCTATTACAGTAATTCAAACAAAGCTGTGCACGAACACTTTAGCCTAATAAATGACTATAGAATTCCTGCTAGCAACTGATGAAATTAATTACTCGGGATAGATGAAAAATGTTCATGCTAATTACTCTCAACAACAAAAAAGTATTTCTCAAAGCCAACATTATAAACTTGAAAAAAAAAAACCTGAACCACGGAGCACCTCATGTGCATATGCATTTCTTCAAAACCAAGTACTTCTCATTTCCAGCCTAGCAAGGTAAGGGGTTTTTGTTTGTTTTTCTAAAAATAGGGTTTAAGCTTTGATTCCATTCACAGTGGTACATGCTGGGAAAAGAACCCAAAAATCTGCTTTAGATTTCCAGACAAAATACACATTACACAAAATAAAACTCACCGTATTAAACCAAAACTTCACAATTGGTGCATGATAAAATGCATAAAATTTCTGTGTAATTGGAAGTCTTTTAGGTTTTGCTGGAGTCTCCATATCATGCTTTTCTAAAGTATTGTCCAAGATCCTTATTTCTTTAAATACCTCCTAAAATGAAAGGACTGTTAAGGTCACATACAGAAATACATGCTTTTGGACATTAACTCTTGCTTTGATTTTAAAATATAATTATTTAAGTTATAAACATTGGGTTTAATATCTCCCCCTGCCTCACATTACCATAGGTATTTCATCTGCTGCGTTCTGGAAGTTGTTTTCACTGTCATCCATTGCCATTTGATGTGCATCTTGAGATTGAGGAATATGTGACATTTCAGCCTTGGTCTTATATTCCAACAGCAATATAGCAGGAGGGAGTAAAATACTCAGTATCACCTAGAAAAGATGAAAACTAAGTGCAAATAGTTCACAGCTATGTTAAAGTATCAGAATGAAATAACACAGAGAATATCCTCTGAAAATATGTTATCCAAATTTCACTTGGAAAAAAAAAAGTAGACAATTATTAGTTGTTACTACTTATATACACACTTAAGAGGCTATGTATGATATATATACAATGTTCCTCAACTTGAAGATATAGCAAAGGGAAGAATCAACAAATTCCAAAATTAAAAGCCACTAGAAAGAATGTACTCCAAGCCTGAAGATCCAGAGATATTCTGCTTGCACTCTGCTCATTAATCTACTCCCATAACCCATGAAACTTTGTACTGTCAAGGTGTGTTTAAAAAGCATATAGGAGGTCGTGGTTTTGTCGGTGTTGGATGATTTTGGGGGGTTTTCTTTCCTTTTTATTTTTTTATTAACTTACGCTAGAAAAATAAACTAAGGTATGGATGAAGAGAGTAAGTGAAAGCTATTTATTGTGATTAGCCAGTTACAAAGCAAGCAAGAAAATGGTTAATCGGTTACCAAACAAGATTTTAGTAGGTCACAAGTTAAACGATGCTTGTAGATATTTTGTAGGAAAGTTTTATTTCATTATTTTCCTGGCAACAATTAGGTTTTGGTACACCATCTCTAAGAAATAACCAGCTCCCATATTTCAGTTGATTGGTATCACAAAGGGCACCATTGGAAAGCCTACCCCTGATTTGCCTACCCTTATTTAATTCTGTGCCCTGCTTTTGGCTCAATATCTTCCTCCAAAATAGGATATACACAAAGCTTTTCTATATCAGACCTTATGCGCTGCCTGTAAAAAGCCAAAATGCATGAAACTATATTCTTACAAAGGGCATTCTGTCTGTTAATTTTTTTTACCACTATGCTTTTATTAGTGGATTAGTATTCACATGATCTCTTTAAGGCTGTGATTAAAGGCTACTTGCCTGGGTTTTGCCTTCTACATTTCTGTACCTTATTTGAAAAGATAATAGAGCGTCAAAAGAAGAGTTTTCAATAAACACTTCCAGTATTATGTTATAGAAGACTGGTTTACAGGATTTATTAATGTAAGTTATAGTTTCAAAAGCTGATAGCAGTTAAACACCTGCTTTCCTTCCATTTAAGCATGAATTCCATTTATCCTTTTCAGACCAATAAACTGTGACAATGCTTACTTTGTACCATGAATTCTTCCTCATGTTCAATCTTCCCATCCACATATCTGATAACAACATCTGTGTGCAAGTATGTGCTACAAATGGACGAAGCCTTGATGACACTGCTAGCTTCAGACAAGTTGAGTTGCTCCAATTTTTAAGCTCATAGGTTAGTAATTTCATTGCCATAGTTTCATCTTGTCGGAACGACTGTTCTAACAGTTCAACTGCCAGTTGACCAAACTCACTAGAATGAAGACAAATCAACAAAACAAAATACAGTATCTATAGAAATGACCTTGAGCTTAGCTTGAATTTTCTGGTATAATCAAATTCCCAGTAGCATAACTTGAAGGGACTATTACCTGTCCCTTCTGTACAGATTCACTGAAAAGTAATTTTGAACTACAACATGTAAATCTGTGACTGCTATTAAAAGCATATGCAGGCTACAAACAGCTGTTAAAACATATAAGGAAGTTACATGGAAGTTAAGTAAATGGCACACTCAGTATCATTTTAATTTAACTATAAATCCTGACTTGCAACAGCTCTCGAGGGAGAGCAATATCTAATGCAAAAATTCTACAGAATGCCACTTAATCCTTTTTGCAAAAACGAATTATCTTCAAGTGTGCCAATACAATTTTGGGGCTTATTCTTATACAGCCCACTACTTTTATTGCAAATTTCAAGGCAAGATCTTTAACAATATAAATGTAATTTACTTAGAATACTGTTTCAGTTCTTCTGAAGTATCATCAACAAGGTCACTTTGTTTTGCTTCATATGCCATTGAACGGTACACTTTGCAAGCAACTAAGGCTTTTGCCATGGACTCCTCCCCATGCTGCCAAAAGAAAAGGGCCATCTTCTGCCTCTTCATTAACACTGCCCAAAGTAAAAGCTCGTTGAGTGGATATGCAAAACGTCTTGTTTCAGGATCATCTATGTCTACGATTTCATCTTTGGTTCTTTTCTTTTTTCCCTCTTCTGCACCAGTGTCAATCTTTAAAATAAAATCAGAAAGTCACATTTTAAATCTCTGAACTTGGTCATTACATAACTTGAAATAAAATGCTTAGTGATCCAATACCAAATTACATATAATTACAGAAAGAAAAAAGAACTTCCGAAGACTTCAAAAGCAGCTGGAACTTTTCTTCAAAAATTTCAGTTGAGTCCAACTCACTTTAGTAACTGAGAGGCTGAATTACTTTGATTTATAGATCAAAAGCAAAGCAGTTAACTAATGTAACTACATACAAATGAGGAAACTCATAGAGACTGCTTACAGTAACGTACGGTCAAATCTTGCTCCATCTACAAGCCATGTGAGTCCCCCCCATTGTTAGAACAATGCCAAAGATAAGCTTTTTCCTCTCTAACATATCAAAGCTTATCCAGAAAACTACTATAGAACAATAAACACACTACAGAATCCCATAAGCATGCTAGACAGTTTATAAACAAGTACAAAAGCAAGGCTGAAATTCCAGCTTTTTAAGTCAGTAGAACTGCTGCTACTCACACTTCAGTGGCTTCTTGATTTAAACCAGGTTCTCCACTTCTAACTACTTAAAGTAGACCCCACCATGTTCCCTTCACACATTCATACCTTTGGTTTGTATGGCTGTGCTGTTTTGATGAAGTGATTATGGCGCATTTTTTCTTTCTTGTCTGCCCTGTTACCAAAAGGCTCATGGCTTTTACACATCTGAGGAGTAGTATTTGAAGGATTTCGCCCAGATCGCTGCAAGAAGAATAAGGGGTCAGAGTTTGGTTTAGTTTCTTTACTCTTAACTATTAAGCATTACAGAATAATCTGTTCATATCTAGATACTTAGTTGAGCAATTAAACAGTTACTGTGCAACTGAAACAGCGAGGAACTTACATAACAACAACCACCAGAATTTCTACTGGATATTTAACGAGTTCTTTGTTATGTTTTTTTAAGAAGTCACAAAGTAAACAGTTACATTTGTTGTTTTACAAGAAGCCAAGATATTCGCAACCCAAGCCTGGTGAATCTGCATGTTTAGTGCCCATTCTTCCCCTATGAGTAGGGACAGTAGAAATAACAAAGAAGGAATTTAGATGTGTTAGAATAAAAAGCAGAAGAACAAAATTTTTTGTTTATCCTCAACACCAAAACAGCTACCAGCTGCCCTCATAGGCCTTACTATTTCCAGTCCATTGACAAGAGCAAAACAATATGGATTCAATTTTTATCCAAAATAAATAGTTTTTTTTAATTGAGAATACATGAATCAGCATGTCCTGTTATCCAACTCCCACATACCCGATTATTCCCGCTGAGACTATTGTATATCGCTCTAAAACGTTTTCTTGTATACGTGCATCTATAGGTTCCTCCCATCAGATATTCAATAACCAGCCCCACATCAATCAGGTTGATTTTATATCCTGGGGGAAGATTTCCCTGGAAATACAAAAGGCATTTTTAGTTTTCCTAATTACAATCTTAAACTTGCTTAGAGTGTTTCGACATGTTACATCATGGCTCTAAATAAAAAACAAATTAAATCCTTCATGACTTAAAAAAATAATCTATATGGCTCCATATTTATGAGTTTCAAAAAAGACAAGGTGATAGCTTCTTTTTTGCATGATCTCCCCTACTAGAGTAGATGTTCACCTGAGGAGGGGGTCACAACAGGGAAGGATGGGGGACTGGAGGATAGGACACAACAGACAACTTTTTTTGTCTATTGTTTAAACAGCCAAAACTACTCCTAGCTGGGAGTACCAGCTTTCAATCCCCTCAAGAAGGAAAACAATCATAAATAAGATGAAAAAAACCAACACTCATCGGGTTTAACACCTTTCTGGCATTAGAGCACTAAGGATGCAACAGCAAATGTTGTAAACAACAGAATGTCTGCAGAGGTATCTTATTACTTACAATAAAACCTAACTGATAAACCTATATTAAATTAACAGTGAAACATAATAAATTATTAAAAAAACAAACAAACAAAAAACCACCAAAACCCCACAACTTCAGTAGTTTGACAGATTTTAACTTTTTTTACAAAATTTTTTTACAAATTTTTACATTACAGCATTACCTGTTTGACATCCCGAACAAGATGAAAGAGTGTTGGGTTAGTCGGGCCTTGTTTCTTTAGGATAAAAGAAAAAGAAAGCAGGGGGAAATTTGGAATGAGAAATTAGAGTGCAATTACAACATGAGAAGATTACAGTAGAAGCCAAATATTTTTGCATGTTGGCTCAAAAAAAAATAAAAACCAACCCAAAAAAACCCTAGCTTTCAAACAGTAGCCATCAAATAAATGCAAATATTTCATACGACTGTATTAGCTATAGACTATTTCCTTTTCTGTTGCATTTTACTTCCATTTTAATTTGAGGCATAATTAATACACCCATAGTTTGCCCACAAAGGGGAAAAAAACCCCACCAGAATGCAAACAGCAACATTGTGGTGGTTTAATATTATTAAAAAATGTAATATTATAGAGACAAGTTTTAACAAACAAACACTTTAATTTACAGGAACACACAGAGACTGATATTCACGTTTGCAGTGTTCCAGGATTCACAGTAAAAACTTCCTTGATTTTTTAGATTTTTAGTCTGAATATTCCCTCTTTTTACCAAAGCAGATTTTTCTTCCTTCTCTGATTTCCTGCGAGTTCATGAACTGTTACACTTTTTGACATATAGTTACTCTAGCTCCCACACAGAACTCAATCAAAAGCACATCAAGTGTGCAAAAGCAACACCATAAAAGGTTAATTAAAAATAAAAAGCAAAAGCTAATCGACTCCTTTACAGACCTTTGTTAGCTAAAGAATATTTTCTTTTCTCCCCTTTTTTTCTTCAAAAGCAGATAATGAGAATGTTAATGTAAGCTCAAGTCCCATTTGTGTACTACTCACATTAAGCATCTAACGGGACAAAACAAAAAACCTTCCACCAAAATTTGCTAATGTTATGCAAAACTACCTTAAAATTCTTAAACCAAGACCTACAGCAACAAAATTTTTCTATGTAATATTTATAACTCTGCAGGTTCACAAAATAGACTATTTTTACAACTATTATGATATATGATTATATCATTCTGCTATAGACAGAATTCATCTTATGAAGCCATAACAATATTATCTATAGACCTCATATTTTGTGCACAGGTTTCATCCATCTGACTTTCTCTTGTTCTCTTCCCCACTGTGATTTACATATTTCATATGCTCCACAACAAGGCTGCAATTTTCCTTTAGTATCCATCCCCAACATCAAACACAGATGAACATCCTGCTGACAAACTACATTTGTGGTACCATTTCTGGAGAGCCAGAAAGCAGCTGTGGCACTACAAAGCAGCCAGACAACACACATCTCATCTCTAACCTCATATGAAGGAGCCTTCCCTACTAACGCACCATGGCTTTCAGACTGCTGCACACCAAGCAACTAAAAAACTGTTCTAAAAGAAGCTTAAAAAGCAATTATTTACTTACTGTGTTATAAAGTTCTTCCAGCCTGGGAATTGTAAGAAATTTGTGCATGCTTACTCCATTTTCAATCAGAAGTTTCACAAATGCAACTCTATCCATCACAAGGGCATCTAACATAGCCTGTTCCAGAGAGCCAACCTATAACAAATAAGTAACAAGGTAGAGCCTGGAGAGAACCAGTGAAACAGGGCTCCACAAAAGTAAGTGTACTTAGATTACACTAATGAGATCAACCTCATTAACTTACAGGGATGGGGAAACCTTGTATGCCAAGAACTATAAAGATGCCATCCTTGGTTCAGAAAAACCCTGAACTTAAATTACATAATGAGAGAGTCTTCTAAAGATTTAACCAACAAGTTTTATATTCTTCCCATTGGCATCTCCTACTGATACAGTACACGGGACTAAGCAGATATTTGGTTTAACACAGTTAAGATGCTCTCATAGATTGATACTGGATAAAACACAAATACATAAAGTATTTAAAGCCCAATTTGCTTCAGAGACAAATGCTCAGAACCATCATTGCTATCAACAAGCCTTATAGTATGTACTTTTGTCTCCACAGTCATGTAAGATTGTTTTATTTTTACAGTAGTATGGGAAAAAGGCAAAATGCACAATGTAGTTTTCAAACTAATTTGCAGACTACAAGAAACAGACATTTTGTCCTCCCCTTCAAAAGATATTGTAGTGCTGCCAACAGTGCGTTTTGCTAGATGTTCTTAAGAACTTCCTATGACCATGCAACTGTAAGGAAGAAAAGAGCATCTGACCAACATGCATTCAGCTTCCACCTATTGCAATGTCTTTTCTCCCCTAGTTATTCAGAACACTTAGCGCATGTCAAAAATTTTGGACCACTTTCAATACACAGTAACAAAAGAGCTGCAGGACTGTGCAGTATGCAAGAATTACTGTCCTCAAAATAAATGTGTCAGTGTTCTGCAGTCTCTCTCTACAAAAGTAAAAAGATTCATTCTTTACAGTAAACTGAGTTCCTCACTTTTAGAAAACATCATTGTGCTTAAACCCGACCATTACATACCAGCCATTGCTGCCCATAAACAAAAACATGATTTTTGGCTATGTCAACTCTATCCCACGCAAGTGTAAGAACAAGCTGGTCAAATGCAGATGCATTCGTGCCTTAAGAAGCAAAAACAAGGAGAGAAAAAAAATTAATTAAAGTGCAAGATAACATTCTTTTTTCCTACAAAGGCCAAACCAAGCAATCCACCACAAAGCTATACAGTATATTTTACCATTTATGACACAGTAGGGTATTATGCAACGTGAAAATGTAGTAGATAATTATTTGCTTAAAAATTAGACATTTCTACAGAATACAGTATTTTATAAATACTCCATTATATAAACACTAAACAATAGCTCTTAAAATTGGAAGTCTCACCTTTTAATAATGCCGTAAGTATTGCAACATCAATGTCCTGATGTTCATCTGACCCAATATGAAAAACTGTGATCTGTCCAAAAAAGTAAAATGGGGAAAACATATTTTTAAAGTTATTTTCAAGCAAAGGTGATTGGTTCTAATCTTTTATGTCAGGAACTAAAATACATTAATAAGTCACTCTATCTTCAATGCAATTTAAGCCTATGCCTGATTTAAACTTAGCTTTAGAGTGCACTCGTTTTGTTTTCCTGACTGCACGCCACACAAGACAATCCTTTACAAGAAAAAGGGTAACAGAAACCCTTGACACTCTTCAACCAATTTGAACTTCTTTTTCCACTAAATTACAATTTTCTATTGTCTATAAACATCACACAGTACTCTTCACACCTCCAGTTCATTCTAGATTATGAAATTAACCTGACAACAAACATGTTTAGCCAAATACGACAATTTTAAACCTCAAAACAGCACAACGTGATGTCCAAATGAAACACCAGTACCTGAACTCAGGCTACATATAGAGCTCTATAAAGTGCTTTTGCATTAAAAGATTTATTAAAAAAAAAAGGGGGAAAAAAGGAAAAAAAAGTCCCAGCCTTTTCAAAAATCAAAGCAAGAAAAGAAAAAGACAGCAACCCAAATACAAAATACATACACATTATAAACAAACTAGAATCCTGTCGTATGAAAATAAACAGGCTTGGAAACAACAAACTCAGATTACCAGAGATAACGGCAAGAATTTAAGTCTCTCAGTCATGAGATAAAGTACACATGAAAACTGTATTTGTCTATCTTTTACACCTGGAAGATCCACTATGTCCAGGAAAGATTTTTTTAATGACTCTTGATCATACACAACACTGAAATACAATTTAATATTATACCCACAAATGCATGCACCTTGCATAAAAAAAATTATGGTAAGATCTACTTACAAGTTCTTTTTTTTTCATGCATTCCAGCAGCGTCTGAAACAAGTGAACTGCTTCACTCTGACCAAAGTTAAATGTCTTTTTGATGGTTGAAATGATTTCAGGCTCAGCACCCTCAGGAACATTCCTGAGATTGCAACAAACAAACAAACAAACAGGAAAACACCTTGTTATACATGAACAGAAAGAACACCACCACATGTAACTAGTTGCAACATGTCCATTCAAAGTCCTTGGTACCTATAAGCTTATTACTGTTTCAGTGGCAAAAATCTTGAGTAACCTTTAAACACAAATACAGGTTGCTCAACCTACAACTTTCTACTACTGCCTCAGAGAAGTAACTCAGCTTCTTTGTCTTTCTTTCTCATACACAGTTCTGAGAAACTCTCAACTAAAAGATATTGACACAAAATATGAAGTACTCACTCCTCTGATGAATATGACCTGCTTCTGATCTTACTATGGACAAAGCTGTTTGGTTTACTGCTACATTAGATCCCTGCCTCCTGGTTCCAAGGCAACCCCTGCAATAAGGACCCAATATGTTTAAGGATTTATGCAAGTCTCACAACTAAGTATAAATCACTAAGTATTGTGGAGCCTAATCAAATCCCTTTTATTATTTGAAACTACACTTAAAACAGACAACTGTTTTCTACACTAAACAGAAGCATGCAAAAAAATCCAGCTTTAAGACTACTCAAACAAACAATATAGAAACTTTTTCTGATCCTGTGCTTGTTTTGGCTTGGGTGGAGTTAACTCCCTTCTTAGTAGCTGGTGTGGGGCTGTGCTTTGGATCTGTGCTGGAAGCAGTGTTGATAACACAGGGATGTTCTCTATTGCTGAGCAGTGCTTACACAGCCAAGACCTTTTCTGCTCCTCACACCACCCTACCAGCAAGTAGGCTGGGGGTGCACAAGAAATCAGGAGAGAACACAGCCAGGACAGCTGACCCCAACTGATCAAAGGGATATTCTATACTATCTGATGCTGTGCTCAGCATGTAAAGCTGGAGGAAGGAGGAGGAAGGGGCAGGATATTCAGAATGATGGTGTTTGCAGCCCTGCTTTCCTGGAGATGGCTGAACACCTGATTGATGAGGGGAAGTGGTGAATGAATTCCTTGGTTTGCTTTGCTTGC
>JANHGB010044013.1:0-46572 GCA_026283785.1 Coracopsis vasa
TGAGTAATAGATACATTTTTGATTATGTTAAAGTTCACCAACAGTATAGCAGGTTTTGATCTTTGGCCTATAGCTACTTGAAAAATATGACTGAAATGTCATTTCAGAATTGAGGATTGTGGATTTCTTCTACATACCATGTATTTAAATATATAAAATCTGTTTTTATGCAGATACTCTTCTCAAATATTTTCCACCACTGGACAAGCAGAGAAATGCAAAACTTTCCATTCTAAGGGATCATGATTTCTTAGAGTAGGTATCTGAAGTTTTTTTGTTTCCCTATGAGCTTTCTTTGAATTTTTTCTGGGAGTCAAATTTTGCTTCTAGTATCAAAATTCAACATAAAATTTTTTTTTTTTTTAAACAAACTGATTTACTTGCTATTTGTGAGAGAATGTAGAAGTAGTAAACACCAATATCAAAGCTTGAGATAGGTTTCAAGATGCAGCTTGTCACCTGTCCATGGATAACAGCAGAGTAAGGGGAGTCAAGGAGTCCTCTAGTTCCAAAGAGCAGATCTCTTCCTGACACTTGTCAATAATAAAGCTATCATGCTGTCAAAGATCACCTATGCTTTCTGAATCTAATTGCTTTTGACTTTTTAGAAACCTGACCTTTGGATGGGATGGACCATCTTGGAGACTCCTTACTGCCCTCAAGTTGTTAAGTCTTGGTGCAGATGAATTGTAAGTTTCAGTACTTGGAATATTTAGACAATGTGCATGTGCCATTTTCCTTTATCTGCTTTTTGCTGGCTGTGTGTGAGATACCTGGACAATTGTTTTGTGTCTCCTGTGTCTATCTCATTGGCTTTGGGTGAGAAGTGAAAACAAGAAAGGCAGAGAACACCGTAGAATGTAAAGTCATTGTCTATTTGCTGCTTTGGTCTTTTGCTTTCTTCAAACACCCCATTGTTTTCCCTTTCTATTTTGAGAACCAGATATTACTTTAAGGCTCAGGCTCCAGACCTTTTCTCTGTTGGTTTGATGGGACTTTAAATGCTATTGACCTTTCTTGATTTCTTTGAAGCATATGTTCCACAGACTGCTTCTTAAATTTTAAGGCCAAGTAAATTGCTGAAGTTCATCTCCAGTGACTGTCAGTGCAAGTTTGATCATTTGTTCCCAATGGCAAATCTGCCTCAAAAATGTTTACCTGGGATTTGCTTGTAATAGTAAATAAACCAAAACAATTTCTCTTGTCCAAAGCTGTTTATGCTTTGAAGATTCACTGCTGAGTGGAGTAAGTTGATCATAAGAACTGAAAATAAATCCCCATGATACTGATTACAAGCCTAGGTGACGTGAAGTTTAATAGAAGCCATGCTAATAAATTCTGGGTGAATAGCTTTTCCTCCTCACTAGTGCTGCTGAAGTTGGTGGCAGCATGGCAGAGCAGTGAAGACCAGAAGCACTGGCCTAATTGCAGGCTGTGTCTTTAGCTGAAAGGGTAGTGGTGGAGGATTGGCACCACTGCTCCAGATCATTAAATGTCTCTTCCTGTTTATGTGCCTCATCAGTCTCATAGCTGAATGTTGTGTGCCTTTTTCACGTATGCTAACCTTACTTGCCTGTGCCAGTGATGTTATTCTTATATTAACCATGTTTATCGTTTAGCTGGGGAATACAGCAAATGATTGTGTTTAAACATTTTGGTTCTAGTACTTGCTGGAGGAGAACGCTCCTTGGTGATGTAATTTCAGCCAGAAATGAACAGCAGACTTTGAATATAACAGCAAAAATATGCCATTTTTTAATAGAGGAGACACAGCATGTCCTTCTCCAGGTAATTTGACTGAAAGAACAAAGTAGTCCAGATTGCTTTCTTTCCTAACATAAGTGTACAGGAGTGTAATTTTTTTGGGGTGAGAATAGCAAGTGACAGAAGGAATTGACTATACTGAGGTGGTGTAGGATTTGTTTCCAGGCTGACTGACAGAATTTGTGACTGCAGCAAAGAAAGGAACCATATTAGAAAGCCCTATGAACAAGTGAAAAGTGTTTAACTTTTCTCTGCCTACATTATCATTGCGTTTGTTGAGGTTACCTCTTAAAAGAAAATGCAGACTTGTATGAGGTGGGTACATAAGATATTGCAGACCTGCCACGAGTGCCTTGTTGCAGAAATTGAAGTCTGTGTTCATTAAAGCCAAATGAACTACTTCTGTGAGGGAGGTCTGTGCTCTTAGAAAAACAGCCTCTCCTTCCTTTCTGAATTCTGGCAATGAAATGTGTACTTAATGTCAAGTTGGATAGCTATCATGGAAAAAGGTTATTAAAACCACACTTTTGTGAAGGAAACTCATCTATGCAGAGAGTATGAGGTAAACCTGGTCTTGTGCAACATCTTGAGGATAGTATGGGCTTAAGAGCATGGTATCAGATAAACATTACCCTTTCCTTCCTCTGCTTGTTTTCCATCTGCTTCCTTTATTAAAAAAAATACTATTTTGACATAGTTCATGAAATCATTAAGAGGGATAAGCTTTCCACAAATGTTATATTCATGTCCAGTATTAAATAATCTAAATTTTTGGTAATTTCATCTCATTTGTATAAAATTCAGATTTCCCAGTTGAAAAGGAACAAAGAGAACCTGCAAACGCACCTGGCTTTGGTAGAAGCATTGCACTTGGAAAACCTGAAGGTACTACAAAAATCAGCTGGGATTCTTTGTAACTTGAGTATGGCAACAACTTGACCCATCTGGACCTGTGGCTGATTGGAGGTCACTTGCCATGGATGTGCCTTGCTGAACTGTTTTAGTGGACCTGAGCAGCAAAGAATAATGTAAAAATCATCAAAATATGCTTAGTTTTGATTACAGGGTCACAGAGGACCCACTCTTTATTTTGTTCTTTGCTGACCTTCTTCAGTAATACAAAAGGTTAGCCCAAATGGTAGGTGAGAGCACAGGTGGCTTTCATCATATCTCATTGAAATTATGGCTGCTGTGAGCAAAAGAGTTTCTGGGGTAATTTGAGCAGCCCTAGGATTGTGGGCTCAAGCAGTCCTAGATTTTACAGCTGCCTGATTTTACAGCATGGATCACAGGGTAAAGCAGATACTCCTCAGCATGTATTTGAGCTCTGGCACTTGGCAGAGAGGAAGAGGACAGAGCCGTTTATATTTGTCTTGTTTCAGTCCTTTACCTTTCCCCTGTGTGAATTTCCCTCCTTTACTCAAAGTTGCCTCCAGACTCACTAGTTCATATTCTGGCTTCTCCTGCTGGGAATGAGAGCTGAAAGGATATATCACTTTGAACTCTGTTTCTTGTTAGGAAGACCACCCAGGCAATTAGTTCTGTTTCCATTTGCTTCTGACGATCACATTGAGAAATGTTCCTATCCTGTTTATAAGGGGATACTTTCATGGCCTGCCTTTCAGCATTGCTTCTACTGAAGTAGGGAGCTTGAGCTCCCTACGTCGTTCAGAGAAGAGAGACTTCTTCAAAAGACATTTGAGGGCAGGACCCTTATTTAAGCTGTACAAACTTACTTTGTGGTTGTGTTGCGATTATTTTCCATTTTGTGGGGAATCATATTTTGTAGAATTTTTCATTACTGCTTTTAGCATTTGTTAAGATCTATGTTTGTAAGTGTTTATTTTTGTAAATATATTGCTTCATTTTCTACAAGACCTCTATTTTTGAAATAAATGAAATTGTGTACAGCAGTGAAGGCATTCTAGATAATATAACTTAAGGAAAAAATACAGGTGAAAACTTAGGTATTCACATGCACTTTCAGACTTTCTTTGGTATCTTGTGAACAAGAATGTTATTGTGTAAACTTGCTTGGATTTGAGTATTCCATGTTTTTTTTTTCTGTCCCTATTGGGACAGGAAATGCCATGATACTTGGAGCTCTGAGAAGGGCTCTTCGTTACGTACAAGGGTATGTTGGTTTAGCTTCAAAATTCTGTGGGAACTGAAAAATATAACTGTTTGCTGTTTACTCTGTTTCCAAACCCAAAAGTTCTTGGTTTTGGAATTTCATCTTCATAAGCTCTTCCTAGGATTACGAAGTTCTGAAAATAAGCTTTTTTTCTGCCTTGTTTACCCCAATGCACTGAAACTTTTCTGTACTGTCAGGCTTTCTTGAATTGCTCATATGGAGATGCTGATAATGTGTTGGTGCTTTACATTTCAGAGCAGAGGGCAGGGTAAATGGATTGGGAGAGGAACTGGTGTGTTTTCTGGAGCTAGATGCACATTTATTCCATCTTTTGGGCCAACTTACTTTCATATTTGCCTAAACTGTGGTTTTAATCCCTGCAAGTCACTTAGCACCATGTTTTATAGTCTAGTCAGTCCCATTCTGAAGTACTTCTTGGGGTGAGTTGCCTTTCTAGATTTGGGGATGCAGTCTAATAATCTCACCGAGAGCAATTCCATCAGCTTAATGAAAGTCCTTCCGTACCGCTGAACCTGTCTACAGCAGAGATAAGGGCTGAGACTTGCCCATTCATTTTGATTAGATCTGCAAAAAGGTCTACAGAAGTCATGGATGACATGAAGAGGGTGGATGGTGACTGAGCATTCACAGTGCAAGAAGTAAGGATTTTCAAAGGAAGCTGGAAGAACTCGGGTTCAAAACTACCAGAATGTGGTAACAAATCCATTGATTTTAATAAGGGATATAGATACAAAAGTTGACATGGGTACAGAGCACATAACACACAGAACATGCAGCTATTGGCAGTTATCAGCCAGACAAACAACTTTGGTCTTATGTAGTCCCCTGATCTCAAAACAGTTCAAGGTCGGGAAGATATTGATGGCAAGTCTTGTAAATGCTTGACCTGTGCTTGCTCTTTTAAGGTCTTTGAGGACGGATGCTGTGGAAACAGGGCACTGGGCTGGTGGGATGCTTTTTTGAACATGTCCTGCAGTTTTGTTGGTTACAGTTGAACTGCTTGACCTCTCACTTTTTTTTAATAAGAACTTTTTCATTCTGTAAGAACAGATGTGTTTCACGTGTAATAATTTTATAATGAGATGGTACCAGAGTTAAAGAAGATAAGGATATTTGGTTGTTGGATTTTTTTTTGTTTGGGTTTGGTTTTTGCTCTTTCTTTTTATCCTGGAGATGGCTATTTTAAGAAAAACTTATGTACATTGTGTCTTGCAAGATGGATACTAGTTTATTTGCCTCAGTATAGCATTATACACTACACATTTATACCAGGTGGTTTGAATATGGACTCTACTTGTGTAACTCCTACACACACTCCAGAGAGTGTAGGGAGGGGATCTGGCAGTGCAGGAGAGCAGGCAGTATGACCTGCTTGTCTGTCTCTTGCATGAAAGCACAGCATTAAGCCCCTAGCTTTACCTTAAGCAACGTAGCAAGCGTTCTGAATAGACCCATGTGTGTTTAATGTCAAAGGCAAAATCCTGCCTGAATAAATGATGGAGCTGGAACTAGTGCTTTTGTGACACACATCAATAACAATAGAGTTTTAACAGGAATAAACCAGAGTAACAGGTCCTGATTCAGCATTTATGTGTACATATGCCTAGTAAGCAAAAGCTTAAATTCTTTTTTGAATCAAACCTAAACTATGTGCAAGATAGGGCACCATAAGGTGGTCTGAGAGCCCGAGGAGGTAACTGCATTGGGAGTGCTCTCCAGCTGTCTTACAGAACACTAAATCAAGTTTTCAAAGAGTGAAGATGCTTCCTCTCACTCTCTAATTTAACTAGAACCCATTTGAGCTGCAAACGTCTTAATCGCTTGGTTTTAGCGACGTGCTGTTAACATTTGACTCTGGCTCTCTGTTAGTCTAAGAAGGGATTTAGCTGGGATCTCAGTGTGGAAAGACATACTTTATTTTCCTCTGTATAAATTTCCTTTCAGATTGTATCTGCAAATCTCAGCAATAGTAGGAATAAACCCCAGCTTTTTATCATTAGGGATACAAACTTGGCATAGGCCATGGCAGTGAGCTAGATTCTCTTCCAGCTTATGCAATGTTACTAAAAAAGAGCTAAAGTAGGAATGCATTCCATGACTGCAGTGAACACACTGGGCTTAGGTAGGTGCAATGAGATGTTTTATTTCTTGTAACAAGAGAGTGAGACAGGAATAGCACAGCTTGAATTTTTTTGAGGGGGGAGGAGGGGCAGTTGATTTAGTGCAGTCTGAAGTCATTGAAAAATGACAAGCATGAAACCTCACGACAGTATCTTTCCTGTGTCAATTTATGTAAATACAGCATGGATTTTCTTTGATCTTCCAGAGAGAGTGGCTTCCAGTTTACAGTTTTCTTCAGCTGTAGTGAGTGGAGATCATCCATCATTGCTAAGTGCCTTCAGACCTGTCTGTTTCAGGACAAGATAAGGGAGTATCAACTCTCATACCCTGATAATTAAAGCTTTCATGTACACTATGAAAACATTTCAAAGATGACATTCCCAAAGAAAGGAGCTTTTAAAAATTATGTCTCAAAGGATATGTAGCCCTCCATGCCTAGAAGGTAAAGAATACCCTTTTCAAAGTGCCACGCTTTAGCATACTTTGAAGTGTTTGTTTGCACTCAGCACATCTGTGGCTACAGCAGTGAAGACAATGAACTCTAGGACAGAGAGAAATTGTGCCAGCAGAACTTCATGGGTTTCTTTGGGCAATAAATAGGAATAGAAGTTGTTGCAAGATTTTTGAGGGAAATCTTGATGAGGGAAGGATGGAGGAAGATGAGGGAAGTTGTTTCCCTCATTTTTGACCAGCAGTTGGAGCTGAACCATGTGAAATTCATGATTTTTATAATTTCAGTACAAAAGCAGGGAAATCACAGCTCAGTGGCTGAATTCAACTAGAAGAACTTGATTTTATCCGTATCTAACAAAGCTTAAGTAACATCAATCTGCTGCAGATTGGACGGGAAAGGAAAAAAACCCAAACATTTCCAGTTCATTCCACTGAATGTTTTAGGGGATATCTATAATTACAGAATTAAGTTTGAGAGAGTGCTGCAAGGAGCTATATTCAGTGGGAAGGCAAAGATACTCAATGAATCCTAAACTAAATTGTGTAAAACTAGTGTAAAACTAATGCAATCTCTGTGTTGTCCACTAGATGATGCAACTGTACTACAGAGAAATAAATTACAGTATATCCACATGCAATTATAATCCTATGTAATGTATTATATTTTTAGTGGTAAAAAGCATTGTCTTCAATAATACACCATGGTTTGTGTTGGATAAATAGTTGAAAATGTAGTTTTCTTTCTGCTGGTTTGAAGTGAAACTTGAAGCTTAGTAATATATCTTTTTTCAGTTTTATTGTATTTTAACTTTGTTGGAGTTGTTCCTCTCTCAAGTTGAATCATGTCATTCTCTTAAACTATCACCTGAGACATAAGTAATAGTTCAAATCATCTTTGTTACATTAACTTGACACTAATGGTGTAGCTAGTGGGGTTGCAGTGGAGAGCTATCCGCTCCTGTGTTTTTTTCTTCAGAGAGTAGGGGCCACATTCATCTTCTGCATAGATCTCTTTCCATAACATACTTTGATGTGGCTGATTGAACTCTGGAACATTTCCTCTGACTAGGGCTATTCTGTGGACTTTACCTTGTGCCAGTTCTCTAGTGTCTAATAGTAACAAGCTAATGTTTGACCCTTTCATTCGCTGGGGATTTCTTCACTGCCCATTTTCATTGCTTGTGTCTGCTTACTACTTTTGATGTGTGTGTTTGTTGCCTTGCTCAGTTTCCCAGGGGCTTCTGAAACAGCCAATGTGTGTGTACTCTTCATGTGTTTAGAGCCCCTTCAGATTGTCCCAGTTGCCCTACAGCTGAAAACAAAGCTGCTTGCAAAGCTACCGTTTTCTCCTGAAGCTCTCTTTCCTGTTCCTTAGCTCTTTCCACTGCCTCCACTGCTGGACCATACTGCAACAGGCCAATCTTGAGAGCACGGAAGTGGACTGGGTTCTAGTGCCACTCTGTGCATGGCAGCAGGTAGGTATTTGCAGTGTACTTTTAATGTAAGAATGTTTTTCCTCCTTACATACACCTGTACTTGCTCCAAGTGTGGCAAGGCCAGGTGTGTTCAGTGTTGGACCTCTCAACTAGGGTGCCAGATGTGGGCTGGAGAAACTTAGATGAGCACTGTATTCCTTGCAGATTCATTCAGCTGGCACTGGATTTGATATTTTGGTAGCTCCTTCCTGCTGAGGCGGCTCTAGAAGGAGCTGGCAGAGGCAGTTTGGCTCTTTTGACCCTTGGCAGGCAATGATGACTATGGAGAGGACAGAGGGACATTCTCAGCATGAAGCTGGTGCCATGGCTGTCTGTACCACCCTGCTTGGGTTCACATCCAGATCCTGTATCTCTACCCTTAAGAAGCCAGCCCTCTCTGCAGCAGGAAAGTGCATTTGTGCATCCTTCCCACGAGATGAACTTTGCATGGACAGAGAGAGATGCTTGGTGTGGGTGGGTCAGTCTGCAGGGGATGCTGGCGAGAGATCAGAAGAGACCATGTCATCTTAACATGACTCATACTGCTCTGAACCGTTTCTGATGAGTACTTAGATGGTGGGCTAGGCAGTCCCTATCTCAGGAATGGGAAGACACTGTACATCGTGGGAGACTCCTAAAGGCCTGCTAGGAGTGCAGTGTGCGCTGGGCTGCAGAAGTGTAAGGGGAAAAATGAGCTAGGACAGCAAGTGTGGAGTGATCCCACTTTATAGGGTATGCGCTAATAAGGAGCACACACACCTCTCTGCCTTTTCTCTGCCTGTAAGTTCATGTAGATAACTGGACAGTCCTGCTGCCCCGTCAGAAATGGTGTTCTGGCCAGGGTGGCCATTTCTGTGCAGAGTGTGAAGGTGACAAGGGTAAACATACAGTCTGGACAGTGACCCTTAAAAAATGTATACCATCAGGCAAGTACGTATGTGTGTGTGTCTGTGTGTGCCATACTGTGTCTAGCCAGTGCTATCCTAGCTCCACAAGAGCAGGGCTATATGGTTTACTCAGCTGTGTAACCTTGGTTTGGCATTTTTTCTGCAGGGGAGAAAGAACACTGGTTTTGCTAGAGGGAGCCTTTTGGTTGTGCTGGTTTGTCTGGGTGTCTCACTGCTCCATGCTGTCATGCACAGGTGGAGATGAGTGTGGAACCCTCAGTGTTGCCACGTGGGAAATCTCTCATATCAGGCTTCTGATACAGCAGTGTAGTTTGCCCCTTTGTCATGGACACCCATGTCATGCCTCCCACAATCACCCACTGGTAGAGTTGTCCTGCTGTGTGGAATAGGATTTAGAGGATGTAAGGTGCTCTGGCTGGGATGGTCCTGAATGTGGAGCTGTCTGGTGAGGTAGGGAATGTGTATTGGAGGAAGCAAAGCAATTAGCAGTCCTCAGATTTCCTCTGGCAGTTCAAATGGGGTGCTCTCATGATCACTCCTTTGAACATGCTCCAAGGCTAAGATGGTGTGGATGGTCAGAGAGCTGGGCTTTGTGCATACAGCCAACAGCATTAGCAAAGGCAGTGTAGATATGGTGGTTGACTGTTTTGTGTCACGTTTGATAGAAATTGGCTAATGTGCTCAGAAAATGCATGAGAGTGGAAGGGAAGAGTAGCATATTGAGATATACAGCGATTTGTTTTCTCCTGCATCCAGGCTAAAGTCACAATAGAAAGTCAGAAATTTTGAACCTAACCTTAAGCTTAACCATGCTGGAGACAATCGGCTATGATGGGTGCTTGTACTCATCCAAAGTTGCTGCCTATGGGAATGACCATTCCCATTCTAGATACAGTCAGAGAGCGGAATATGCTTGGCACAGGCTCTGAGGAACACAGCAGATCAGTCTGTTCTGAGCCCCAGGAGACTTAATATTGTCTCTGTCCCTGGCAGCTTCCAGCAATAACTGTGAAAAATCAGTTCATCACATGTCTATTTTATGCTGGTTTAATTCCACTTGGCTCAAATGGAGCTACACCTTGCCTTTGATATCTGGCCTCAGGGCTTCATTAGGCATAGCTGTAGTCCAAAGGCTGCTGACAGAAGTTGGTTTATGTGAGTTCAAGCTTTCTTTCTTTTTTTTTTTTCCCTAAGAAAAGAACAAAATGCATTGCAATTACAGGGGAGTTACTACAGCCTGATAGGAGCACAACTCCTCTTCCAACCTGCTGTTTGCACTGGAAGCACCAGGGTGTAGACTGAACTCTTGCACTTGGGGAAAGCTGTGTTTGTGTGAGAGAGAGTGAGCTCAAACTCCCCTCTGTGCAATGTGGCTGGATGGGGTGAGAGGTGGCCAGGCATGGTATGACTCAGTCTGTCAGCAAACGTATACCCCAGTCATGGCACTCCTGAAGTGCATTACACTTGAGTCGTGACTTGGGATAACATCCTGCAGTGTGGGTGGAACCCTCACGGTCACAGGTTTGCACCACTTCAATCTAATCACTCTTGAGATAGCTCTTAATCTCACCTGGTGCAAGCACAAAGGCAAAGCCATAGAGGAGCAGCACGTGGCACAGCTGCAGTGCCGTGGTCAGATTGCCATATACCTGACATTTTACTGAAAGGAGTGTTGTTCAGGTGGGAAAAGCAGAATTTGGTTCTTGCTCTGGGACATGCAGAAGGCAGAGAGCTCCTTTAGCACATCAGTGCCTGGAGTGTGCCTGACCAGCCACATCTGTGCAGTTGAGCAGTGCAGGGAAGGCTTCTTATGTCCCATGAGAGCAGCACATGCTGGTCTTAATGTATGTTTGCCAGGCAATCGATCTGCCCCTGTGCACAGTCTGATACATGTCACCTGCACATCCTCTGGATACCTGGTCCTTCATAAATAAAGTCACATACGCACAGTAAAGCCACCTCATTTATGCCTGTGGGGCTTGCTGGCAAGGGAGTCCCTGGTTTATGCCTCCCTGAGAATAATCAGGGGTCTTGGGGCAGGACTTCTTTCCTAAATTCTGAAGGAATATCCCTGCTGAATTTTGAGCTGTAACATCAAGTGTAGATGGAAACTCTTATCACAGCATTGATTATTTTTATTAACATATATTTTCAGGATTCTTGGGTGAATCACTTGGTGAGGATAAACCCCCGCACCTTAAAGAAAAGAGAAGCAGTGCTGGAAAAACGATGGGTTAAGCATTCCTAATTTCAAAATAGAATGTTTCTCTTAAATAAAACATGCAGAGAATTGTGAAACAAAGAAACCCCAGACCATTGCAAAATGAAACAGCATGAAAAATGTTCTTAATGTACCCACATTCGCTAGAGTTCCACCCCCCCCAGCTTTCCCCACTGTTTCAAGATGAAAGTGAGATTTGAATCTAAGTCAATAACAAGATGCAACTGTTGAATGTCAAGTAGAGGGGGGAATGTAAGCATTACTTGGATAATTCAGAAAACAGCTGCTGCAGCTACGCAATGATGTACTAGTTAGAAGAGGATGCTACTCTCCTTGGGAGGAAGAGGCAAATTTCTGGTAACTTGGTGTCCTAGGGACAGCAGGCAATGTGGTTATGATGCTGTGGGAGCCCAGGCCAGGTAGAGATCAGGGTGGGGATACCTCTGAGGGTCTGGGCTTTGGGGTTTCTGTGCCACTCTTCCTCCCATCTAAACTCTAACCTGCTTTTGGAGGGTGTAAAGTTAGAGATGGTGTGGCGAGCAGATACGATGGTGTAAGAACCTGAGTCAAATAACCTTGACAGTCTTAGGTAGTAAATTTATTGCTAAATAGACTGCAATCCTTTGTTTAAAAGGAGAAAAGGTCAAAAGAGAACTACTAGTCAGTTATTGACATAATTCTTTAAATGCCTCTTCCAGCCATATACTTTGAGCTACTTTTGTTTGTCTTGAAGCTCTCCATGACTGATAACTATTTTTAAAAATATGGTATATGCTGACTGTTACTGGGTATAGGTTGCAGCTTACATGTAAATCAAGTGCTGCTGACAGAGAGTTCCACTGGACACCCTGTTTGCACTCTGACCACTTCAATATTGGAGAAGCATTCTCTCCATTAGTGCACTTCTTATATTATGAAGAATGATGTGGAACAAAGGTACTAGCAACTCCTCCTTTGTTTATAGCTAGAAAATACCTGACTGCTTAAAAGAACATGAAAACGAGTTCCTTTCCTATTACTGTCGAGCAAACTTCACCTCTGCGCTCAACTTCACATGGAATTTGTCACTGACAGGAAGCCTAAAGCCTACCTTGTGAATATATAACTTACAGTCACTTCACAGGGAGAAAAAAAAATCCTTTCATCATGTTCGTTTTTCTTCACTGTTTTATTTCACTTAAAACATCACTCACTACCAAATGGTATTTGTCAGTAGTAATTGGCAAATGCTGGAGGCGGTTTTCAAGGCTGTCTGAATGGAAAATCTCAAAGCAGTTGTCTGCACTGAAAGAAAATATTACATTTGATCTTTTTATGAATCCTGCAGACATGATGTATGTCTGCATTCCTTCGCTTGAAGAATTCTTGGTGTTTGGGTTTAAATGACAGGAAGTAACACTTCACTCTTATTTTGCGCTATTGTCTGAGAATTAACCACAACATTATGGTAATGTACATTTTTTTTATGCTTTACAGAGATTCGTTTTTATTAGCCATTTATTGTGGGTTTGCTTGTTGGCAAGGTTCAGATCCTCTGAATGATAACTGTGGCTATTGCATTTCATCTGCATTTGTATTTAGATGTATATTTCTTCTGATGTCTTCTTCCTAAGTAATGTCTCCCTCAAAGATTGCCTTGCAATAAATCAGATTTCCCCTAATGCAATTGTACAAATATATTATTGCTCTTGCCACCTCTGCCCCTGCACTTTTTGGTCATCAAGATAAAGGTTAGATAGCATGTAATATTAACTTCATGGTCCAAGTCTGCAAAGTTGGGATATTCCTAGTGCCAGCTGAAGCCCAATTCTGGGGAGTGGAGGACACAATAGCAGGTGAACAGTAACTTTCAGAGCCGCTGACAGCCTCAGTCACTGCTTAAAAATGCCACTGCTGGGCTTCTCAGCATTTAAAACCCAATGGCGTGTAAAGTGTAACTGATTCCCACCTTTCAATAATTTTAACTTTGGTTTTATATATAACAAAATGTCCACTGAGGAGTTCTTTTATGTCCAGTGTTGATGATGGCTAATTCTCCAGCATGCTAACAGCCTGGTAGCACAGATCAGGCATGCAAAACATCCCTCTGTCCAGAGGTGAGCATGTTGTTCCTGGCTGCAGACCTACTGCCTTGCATCTGGAAAAGTCACTAATGTGCTGGCCGAGCGATTTCCAAGCATCTGAAATCCCAACCTGATGCCTGAGCTCCCTCAGCACTGTTGCAAAGCCCTGAGTTTCTGCAGTAAACGAGACCTCCTCCAGCAATGACTTGGTGGTACCATGGTGTGCTCAACAAAAAGAGACAAGTGAGCATCTGGCTTTTCCTGGGATACTGCTCCCAGGGAGGGCGGCTGCCTGACCCTTCCTGTTCTCCCACGCCATTGAGGGCCTCTGCTGTCAAGGTCTGCATGACAGGAAAGGCTCTTTTCTGCTGTCTCTTGCTGCCTGCTGGACCAGAAGGTATCACTTTTAGGTCTATCTAGAAAAGGCAACATTGCTGAAAACATCTTCAGAGAGCACCTTTACTGTCACCTAAGTGCCTGACATCTGCCTCTCCCTGCCATCATAAGGCTGGCCTGAACATGCCAGTATTACATGAAAAAACCGTGTGCTGATTTCTGGTAGTGTTTTACTTGCATTCTGGTTTCCAGCTGTACTGAACTCAAATTTTCTTTGCAATAATCGCAAGAAGCAAAGAATGATTTTCACATGCAAGCTAGAAGCTTGATTCCACAAATGGAGGCTTTGAGCTCTGCAAGAAGCAGGGGTTGTGGGCAGTTCTGAGGTGTAGTGTCTTGGTTATATCACCAGAAATCAATGAAATACTGAAATCCTGGCTATCTCCTGTGAGAAAACTGTGCTATGTGGCTTGGTTTTCTGCTGTCACTCATACAGAAAGAGTGCTCCTAGTGTGATGGATGTGTGTGTACAATATATACACAAACATACATGATTATGCATACAGTTTCCTTTTACATGTCAACACACCCTTCAAAACATAGTGTAATATTGTGGGAGAGAAATGACAGCTTATTTGCAAACATGCTGTGTTTGTTTTATTTTGACCCAGAAATGAATTTAGCTGGTTTTCCTCCATGAAGGATTGTGGGTTTCGCACTGAGTCATTGTGGGACTATTGGCCAGGGGAGGTCAGATAAGGCTTGTGTGGTTGCAAGGAGAGACTTGGTAAGATAAATTAGGTGTCTGGGGGGTCCCTCTTGGGGTGCCTGTGGGATATGCAGGGGGCTGCAAGTGGGCAGGGTCAGCTCACAGGTTGAGAGAGGAGACTGAAGGTGTTAACCAAGGTCGTGGCTGCTTCTCAAAGTGCTAGAAACACTGCAGGGAACTTGGGGAGTGTCACCCTGCAGCCATGCTGCCTCTGCCTGCACCCCTCCACCTGCTCTCAGGGGTTCTGCCACACTGGTCCTTCCATGCTGCAGTGCAAAGCACAGAGAGTCAGGATGCTTCAAACCCAGCCATTCCAAATGTGGGGAGCACCAGGCTGCTGGGAGTGGTAGATTCAGACTCGTAGGAAATGGGGGTTGTTACTTTTGCTGCCTGTGGAATAACTTAGGGTGTATTACTTGGTATTTTATCTCTCTTGTTCACCTGCGGTGGGAGCTCACCCTCTTCTGTGTGTAGGAATGGGCTTCCACTCTTTTTGGGCAGAATTCAATGAGAAATACCAAATTTTTTGTTTTTTGTATCCTTGTTACTATTCAGGCACATCTGCTGTATTCTGATGATTGTTGCTTTTCCACAGTTCCCAAATTAATGCCACATCACAGGTGCCTAAGCCAATAGCACAGTTAGTTAACAAAATTACGCGAGATCATGAGCAAAATTAAAGACAAACTGTGACAGTCTTCTATCCCCAAAAGTTTTGTGTGCCTTGTTTAGTTGGTATCCTCAGGCAGTTGCTGTTGTCTTCTTGTAAATCTTGTGTGACAGTATTTAGGAATGTTTTGCTTTATTTTTGTCACCAATCAGCAGAACAATAAACGCACAAAGAACTGTTCATTTTTCTCCCCTCTGCTGACACATGGAGCCAAGGACTCGGTGATGTGCATGAGAAATGATCAGTCTTCTACAAAAAGTGGCAGTGAAATGTTTTCACCAGAAGGAGAGGGTGTGATGCTGAACCCAGCAGAATAACTCTGCCTTATGGCACTTAAGTTCTTACTTTATGTGCAATGCGTGCAGGGCTGCGTGGTCACTGAAAAGGCGTGAGGAACCACAGAGATCCATGGAGGTGTTAGAACATCCTTAAGGTGGGAAGGCAGGCAGGAAGGAAGGAAAAGAAAGAAATAATTGTGCTGAAAACACGGGCAGCACAGGACCACAAACTGGTTCTCCATACTAAGACATAGATGTGACTGTGAGGCATAGGAAAGAGAAGAGTGTATGTAATAACCATAAGGATTTCGAAGCATTAGTCTTGATTTTCATGTGAATGATCACTCCTGAGTATGTGATGCACTTTTTTACAGCAGAAGCATTCTGCAGAAATGTTAGGCTGCTGTTGCATGGAATCATAGAATGGTTTGGGTTGGATAGGACCTTAAGATCATCCAACTCCAACCCCCTGCCCCACGGGCAAGGACACCTCACACTAGACCATGCTGCCCAAGAATCTGTCCAGCCTGGCCTTGAGCACTGCCAGGGATGGAGCATTTATCACTTCTCTGGGCAATCTGTTCCCGTGCCTCACCACCCTCACAGTAAAGAACTTCTTCCTTGTATCTAACCTGTGTAGCGCAATATCAGCTTGCTGTGTACCTTTCCCCAGGTGCTATTCAATGGGATATGTTTTTAAACAGCCTTTTAAACAAAACCTGTAAACTGGGCTATGTTTAATTGATTCATTATATTTGAAAGTACATTGAAGTTCCAACCAAGATGAAGACTACTTTGATTTGAGGCAGTCATTAGAATTTGTTCTTTCTTTAAGTCAATTGCTCTAATTTTTACATAATATTGTAGAGCTTAGAAATTCTACAAATGCATATTTTAATGCTTTAATAATTCTTACTATGTTTTGATGGCAAAAATATAATTTTTATCCCTAAGTATGTGTAATTTTAGGGTCTGTTTCCAAGTGTTCATCTCCCTTTCAGCAATGCATACAACTGATCTCAGATTGAAATATTTTATTGATTGAATTAATTCATTTAGTTCCCCTCTCAGATAATATATGTCCATGCTCTACCATATAATTTCTGTGTTCAAGAGCCGTGCAGATCTGCAGAAGTCCATCAGAACAAAAAAAAGTGGAGCTAGAAAGTGCTTCCTCCTTTCCTAGAACAGTTTTTTTATGGTCAGAATGAGCAAAAAGCATTTGTATCTGCCAAATGTGCACTGTTTCTGACCTTTTAAAGTTAAAGAAATGGAGCCTTTCTTGATGAAACTAGAGCTGGTTGGCAGTTCAAACTATTTGGGGTTAAATTCAGTTCTATGTAAAATAGCTCTTCTTCCACTTTTCTAACACAAGCTGTTTGAATAGGAGCTAAAAGATGTGCGGGTCATATTTTGGCCTTTTCTTCAGGAATAGATTCACTCCATGCACATTTGTTCTTTGGTGGAGACCCTTTGAAGTCAATGGGGTTTTTAAATTGGTGATTAAACTACTGTCAGGAGTACAGGTGTCACCTTGTGACTGTTGGGTTGTAGTATATGAAAATACTGGTTCAGCGCTCAGCAGCAGTCAAAAAAGGCATGTAGGCTATTTGAGATTACCGGGAAAGGGAGAGGGAATGAACTGATTTTCAACCTCTGTATACCTCCTTCTAGGTAGGAATAATATAACATAGTATACTATAATATAATGCATTGTATTATAAATAATATAACACATGCTGCTTTGGTTCACTTCTTGGTTACAGCAAAACTAGTGAAGGTAAAGGGAGGAGCAAAGACTGAACTGATCCCTGCAGAAAGTAAGTTTAAACACACTGATTTCCATCAGTTTGGGAAAACAGACAAACAGGATAGGAAAGGGTTATTTTAGGAAACTATAAAATCCTGAATAGCATGGGGAAGGCAGATAGGGAAAGATTAAATATTCTTTCTCAAAACACAAGCAGTAGGGGGTGCCTAGTGAGATTATAGAGCAAAAGACAAAAGGGAAAATTTTTTCACAGTAGTGCGCAATCGGTTTATTGGGCTTATTGCTGCAAGATGTCCTCAAAGCCAAAAGGAGAAATGGTTTCCAAAAGGGTCAAGACAAGGACAGAGCTGATGATCTGGATGCAAACTGGAACAAGACCATCATGCTTGTTCTTGTGTTACGCTTTTCTCTAGAGCATCTGTCCTGTCTGGCATCAGAGACTGGACATTGGAATGAATTATCTTAGTTCCCATCCAGAATGGCCATTTCTTTCTCTGTATTTATATTCAGAAACTGCCAGATGGTAGCTTCACCAATGTATGTTTTGCTGATCACCTTCTTCTAGTTCTATAAGTGTGAAAGGTGTGTTATATGTCTGTAAGCCACAAATGGGGCACAGGACGTAATTCCAGCTTTTTGAATGGATAATCTATGTGCTAAACTCTTATTCAAAGCAGCTGAAAATGTGAGCATGCCATTCTATTTGTCGGTAATGTAGCTCACAATAGAGGTGGTTCATTACAGCTAATTTCTGAAATGTCCATGAGGTGGACTAGCACAGTGCTGAAGGAGCACTGGGAGATTGAGTGGGGTAAACCAGCTTGTTTCTCATTTTGAGAGTATTAACTTGAGAGAGAAGTCTGACTAGCAAACCAAATTATTCATGGTAGAAGGAAAGAAAATGATAATATAGCTTCCGAGAATGATGGACTAATGCTGTGGTACTGCAATAAACACGTGAAAGTTGAAACAAAAAGGAACCGGCATGGATCTGCAGTTGTTTCCAAAGGACCAAAACTGCAGTGCAGGGCCCACATGTTAGCAGGTGATAGGATTGCATTTTGGAAACTTGCAATGTCTACTCCTTTACCTAGACAAATGTGGCTATTAAACTGTACAAGTCTCCTGTGTTTACCCTAAGCTGTCTCACTTTGTGACTTACAAACAGACTTCAGAATTGCTCAACATTTTTATTATTTAAGTATTAAGGAGTCTTTCTTTGGCAAATCCTTTCTGGGTTACAGATTTTATTTAGTCAGGATAAACTTCTGGGGAAAAGCACTGGCACTGTAACTGTGTCCTGCTCCTTCTTAAACTGTACATAGTTTTAAATCCTATAATGTTTAAAGAAGAAATATGAACTGTTTAGTGGATTTCTGTGGCATTTCAGGATCCTAGTCGATATCCTAGTCTATATCAAAACAAAACGGGGTTTTATTTCTGCCTTATAGTTCTCATCAAAATGTATTGAGACCTAAATGGAAGTTTTTAAAAATCAAATTAGTAACCTTGGCTCACTGTGTCTCTTAGGCAAATTTTCATTTCTCCATTTAAAATTCTTTAAAATAAGAAATGCTAACGAATAGCTGGTTTAAGCTTCTATGGCTTGGATTTGGCGCTTCATCACTCAGCTGCAGACAAGCGTATTTTTAAGAAGCTCTTGTAAGGAAATATATATTGAGATTTAAATGTCAGATCCCAAGGGAGCCGAGAACTATGCACAATTGTTTTTAAGTTTGGACGTGTGTGATGTTACTTAATGACGTGAATGATGTTTTTTGCCTTTTTCTGCTCTTTCCAAGATGCCTTTGCAATGAGATGCTTTTCTGAAATAAGATTCTCCTGTTCGTGTTGTCCATGCATTATTTTAGGAAGAAACCAAATGAACAATTATGGAAATGTAACTCTGGGGTGCTAGTGACAAGGAAGATAGGGTGCCCCTGTTAAACCGGGAAGAGGAATCAGACCAGCTGACTTCAAGGTCTACCACTATGTACTCTTTACCTGTCTTTTGCCTGTTTCCCTGCCTGTGAGAACTGGCACAAAATCAGTACAGGATTTTCTGGATGCTATTTTGGCTGTAGGGAGAGCAGATGCTCACTTTCTGCCCCTAGCAATCTCTGTATGGGATACCCTCATGTTTGTTCATATTTGTTGTTCGTTTTGGGAAGGAATAAAAGCACTTGCAACACCTGTTCTCGTGTAATGATTACTCTGTCGAGTATTCAGCAGTGAGGTATGAATCACAACATTACACAGTGCTGTTTGCTTTCATAAAAAATACATGATACAAGAGGGGTCACATCAGATATTTGCTTATCTTTCGGCTTGTTTGAAGACCAAACCACAGCCATGTTGGGATAAAACAGCTGAGGTTAGATAGTGCTAGCAGCATGCTGTTAACTCTTCTCCCAGCTTACCACGAAAACCTCAGTGCTGATACACTCTTGCAATGTGTACAGACCAGCAGAGTAATTAAAAAAAGTAGCTTACTATAATATTGCAGCTGGCTCTCGCTGAGCGGTGTAAGGGAACTGCAAGGACATAGTAAAACGTCCTCGCAGCTACTCCCTTGGAACAGCAAAAGGTGCAATGTCATTGCTTTTCCTAGCATGGCCGCACTCCCAGGGGGACACATCTGCTTGAGAAAGCACAACAGCTGGGGTTTTCAAAGGTGTGCCCAAAGAAAATCAATCTGTGTCAAGTGCCTGATTACCTTAGGCATCTTTGAGAGTCCAAAGTAAATGTGATTATCACAGCTTACTGTTGCAATATAGGTACAGAGCCAAAGAAATGTGTTAAAGACAAGAAGTTTACAGCTTTTTCACTGTAATAATATTTTTTTATTACACTTCTGATGGATTTATAGAGGACTGTGTCAAGGAAACAAGACATGGGCTATGTGTTATAATAGCTGCTGCAAACATGCCTGGGGTGGTGCAGTGCTGGTTCCAGTGCTGACTGAAGTGCAAGGAAGCATTGGTCACTGGTCCAAGATGTTGGTCACTTCTCAGATGATTAGGAATACTAAAGATCTCATTGATTCACAGGTTATTAGAGCTCCATCATGTTTAGCCGTTCAATTAATCAGAAAGACATTTAGCTATTTGGCAATAATTTTGATTATTTGTAAGCAGCATGCATGCAACAAAGCATAGATGCATCTTTTGACTGCAGTATCAATGTACTTGCCGTAAGTTGTACTGACACAAGCTGCTGCATTTTGGTCATACTGCCCTGGGCCTCGCACTGCCCTGTGTAACTAGTGCAGGGTTAAAATCTACCAGATGAGGATAGTTGCATTTCATTCCTGTGTTGCACACACCTAGAGGTCTGTGTGAATCCCAAAACCACCACCTCAATATCCCTCATATTACCAGGGCATCTTTGCTCTATGACATGTTTTAATGTGAAGTCTGTAGGATTTGAGAACTCTCTGGGTTCACCTGGCAGCTGAGCACTGCTCAGACCATGGTCTCAGTCCACAATGCAGTTATATATTTCAGTTGGATGTTAACATAACAAATTTCTTGATGAAACTTTAGCCATTTGTCTTTGTACCACTAAATGGTGAGAGACAGACCCCTGCCTTAGCTCTGCTTACACATGGGATATTTTGAAGCCACTGGTCTGCTGAGCTAATTGCTTCTTATGGCACATGCAAAATACAACAGCAATAGGACAGATACATTTAACATGCCCTCAGGTGTGTATGGTGTAGATCTTAACCAGGTTTTTTAGCATCTGCAAGGGCTTTGCTGATGTCTTTTGCGGAGCTCATTCTGTGAAGAGAAGATGCTGTGCTTTTCAGGGTGTAACACCAGTCTTGGGGCCTTCAGATGTGAACTTCTTCAGCCTGAGCTAAAAAATCAAAATCCTGACTCTTGAAGTAGTAGCAGACAGTCATGTGGCCCACCCACTGTGTAACGCTGCCAGAGCACCACACTGAGCATGTGTGTCCGGATGAGAAAAATCCACTCTGGCAAGTGCTCCTCTTCCCGTGTTAAGGTTTCCATCTGTTTTCACTCATTCTGAGGGGATGTGGGCAACACGCCTCTTGAATATTTGAATATAACTGCACACTTCCGCTCTGAAGAGCAAAAAACTCCTTGATGATAAGATCTTTGATGACATACTGTAGTTTTCTGCAATGAAGGATCGCTCATGTCCTGTGCTATGAGGCGCTGCACATGGAAGAGCTGCTGTTGTGGCTGATAATCTGCTCACTGGAGATGACATGCCAATAGCCTCCTTCTTCCCAAGGCAGGGGTGGAGAGCTGTAAATCCCAGTGCTGAGGAAAATGGCAGCAGGTGGCAGAAAAGACAATCAGGGTGAGCTCCTATGCTGAGACATTAGCTGTGTTTTGTCAACAGCGCTATTCACTTAAAAAGGCAGTGTGCTTTTTTCTTTTCTCTTTTTGTATTGTAATGTTGAATGTGGAATTTACCACAGCACTTTCCAAAACAAACACACCCTCCCTTTTGCGTCACATGAATTTTCTGTACCTGCTGCAATATAAAACATGATAAAGAATTAGCTCAAACAGATATTAGGGCAAATTGTGGCGAGGGTTAAGCTGCTGTTCTGCTGAAGTCTTCCTGAAGCTGGATGTACCAATATAAACCACATTTTATACTTTTACTCACTTTGAACATCAGACTCCTAACGCACAAATACTTCTGGATTCTGTGAAACGATCTTCTACATCTTCTCAAGGATAATGTCATTTGTAAACACAAGGTTAATCTTCATGCTGATGAGTCAGAGGTACACCGCTGTAATCCAGGCCATCACCTTCTGTCCAAACAAAAATCTTGCTGCCTGTTGGCAGTCTTCTGATAGATGTCTAGCTGTTAGCTCAACAACACCATGACTGCAAGTGTACAGTAGCATCATTTTGCCTGTCATTCAGTTTATAATCTGCATATTGATACAGGGCAAACTATTGTCCAATTCAAACAGTGGCAAAATTCCCTTTCCCCCCAAAAAAAAGCCAGAAAGCCCCAAAGATATTCAGTAACAACTTCTGTACCTTTCCCTGTCTTTAATAGGTCTTTATCTATTAACTGCAAAATAGATTACAGACAGGATGAGATGACTATGTTTTCTGAGCCACCACTTTATCACTTCTTTGCCTTACTGTGTACAATTAATTGCACTTGTTTTCCTCATGTTTCTTGCCTGCATGTCTCTTGTTTTCTATTTCAGCTGCAGATTTTTTGGAGCATGGGAGGATTTTGCATGCTAAGGATATACAGTATGGAGCATATTTGGGCCCTAGGTCAGAAGAAAGACTTGAGAACAAAGTCTTAAAAATTCACACAAAGTCCATAAAGAGAACTGTGGAGTATTGTCTATTAAACCATTGTACATGGTCAAAGCCTGCTCATTTTTAACTTCCTGATCTTTTGCAATTATGTAAAAAAATTGGCCTTATGTCCTTAATTACTAGTTGAATTGAAGGACTGGGTCTTCTGTGCAGACACACTGCTGCTACAAAGCACTTTGAGGTTTCTTGGTATTGTGGGCACCCATTGACAGCCTGTGTCTGGAAATGTTTAAATGTTTAGCTGATTCAATCTACAGTGCTTTATATATCTCTGAAATCAATCTGGAAAACTGTTTTAAAAAATTATCTTTTAGGTTGGTTTTCAACCTAGGGCATTTTTCCTCTGTTCCAAGGCACAACTGCAGGAAAAGGGCCACTTCATGCTTTTTCTGATGTTTGTAGTTTACAAAAGATCCATTTTGCAATATGACACTACCATTTTGTTATTCAGATGGCATATGGCAAAATCAATCTTATATTTCTTTACAAAGCAGTTGACCATGTCAACAAAGGTTATCTATAATATCAGAACTCAGGCCTTAGCCCACACTCTGGACAGCCAAAACTGTGGTGATAGGCACCAGCCTTTGAATCCTACATGATTTATAGTAAACTGGGCTGGATATTGACTGGTCAATATGTGCCCTTGCTCTGGGCCATCACTGAGCTCCTTTATGTGCCTGGGCAGTGTGACTGTCATTAAGCCACAGAGCTGCTGAATCATGTAGTTTAGGCTTTCCAAACATGTTCTACTAAGATGGTTTCTGCATTTGAGGCAGATCCATTTGTGTCCTCTGAGGTTCAAATGACATGAAACTAAGGAATAGCTAACCTTACTAAAATATTTTTGGATGCATTTACTGTTGAAAAGTAGAAGAAACAGAGACTCAAGGAAATTAATAAACCCCTGAATGCAATTCTGCAACTCCTCCTCTGATCATTTCCACGATGATTTAATTGACACATCTGCCTTGCTCTCTCCCTTTTCCTCTCTTAGCAGGGAACAGTCCTGAGGACAGCTGTGAATGCTGTCTCATCCATGTTCTTTGCACAATTTCCAAGCTTCTTTTCTCCTTCACTCTTATGCTTTTATTGAAGGTTGTTTCAAGTTTCTGTGGGCTAAAAACTTGGCTCCTTTGCTGGACTGAAGCCTCCAGCATTGCTGGACCTTGACTCCTCTGCCACCCTTTCCTGGATTTAGGTTAGTTATTACCTCCCTGTTATGAAATGTATGCTGTAAAGTCACTCTGAAGGTGACTTTTAAAAAGAGGCTGTCATGGCTTTCTGTAATAAGAATGGCACCCATAATCTGTTGCAATCATTTCCTTCATTCTTCACACGTGGGAATAGCATAACCATGTTGGCTTATCAGAGAGTCAACCTCAAGGCACAGGAACTCAAAGAAAACTTACTGGAGGTTTGATGTTGCTGTTTGGACTGTTTCTCATGTTCATTCGATTATTAGGAAAACATCCCCTAGACCACAATCTGCTGCTGTGGATTTCAAAATGCAGCTTCTTGCTGGGCACATAAAAGAGTTCAAAGGAAGGGAGTCCCTTCTTGTGGTTGGGGTACACGATCACTTTCTGGAAGTACTGAGGTTCGGGCAGAGGAAGAAACCAGCCGGGTTTATTTTCATTGTTGTGAATGAGTTGCGGTAGCTCAGCAACGAAAGCTGGAAACACAAAAGATAGGACGGCTGCCCGCCCGCTTTGTAAACTCAGTGCAGGTGGCTGAAAATAATACCTGAGCAAATATCACCAGTCACTTCTGAAACTTTCATTGTATGAACATTTGCTGTAGGTGGTTCACACATCTATTGGCGTTTGCTTGGCAAATAACCTGCTTGGGAACAAAAGAAAAAGGCTTCCAAGGGACAATTATGCATTAATTAACCTTATAGATAATGTTATCGGTGTTACTTTTTCTGCCATTATGAACTGTAATGCTGTTCTCCATTTTAATCTTAACATTGGCACTGCTTGACTAACTTCAGTGTTTAAAGGTGGTGATTTTTTCGGCCTGAATGCTTTGGAGACCCCTTGAAAAATTCCCCTTGTTCCCTTATCCCTGAGACTGCATTTTCCTAGGGAGGAAGAGTCCAGCTGATCAAGTAGCAAACTGTGCAGTGTCTACTCAGCTCCCTGATTCTCCTTCATGGATATGAGCAACCTTTTAATGTTTGCAGGTCTGTTTTCCTCTGCACAATTGAAAAACTTCATTGTCCTAGCCTCCGAGGACTGTAGAATTATCCATAGAAAGATACATGTACTGTGGATACATATTTTTGCCTGCAGGTAGGTTTTATTCAGATAGGGAATTCACAGTTCTGCAAGCTCCATTTTAGATAAAAATTCATTCATATTACATGAAGTGGTCTACAGGGTAGCCTGGGAAAAGCTTTCTGTAACTAAAAAATCTGGCCTTCAGACTCAGCATGGATAAGGTGGGTGTTTGCAGAAGGAATTACCAATTGCATATTTTCATAAAGAAAGGAGCCACAGCCTATTTAGATTGTTTTGTTTTACCCTGTTCAAGTTCAGCCTTGAGTGGTCAGGTCTGGAGTTTTGGTGTGAGCCTGTCTAATGTATTAATCAGCTCAGAATGTTTAATTAAGATCTTCAGGAAGAAAATGTTTTCCTGCTTCATTTTGAGAAGGCCACCAGCAATTTCTTTTAGCCCTATTATATAGGAAGATAATTTGAAATATAGAATCACAGAACGGTTTGGGTTGGGAGGGAATTTAGTATCATCTATCCAGTTCCAACTCCCTGCCATGGGCAGGGACACCTTCCACTAGACCAGGCTGCTCAAAGCCCCGTCCAACCTGGCCCTGAGCACTGCCAGGAGTGGGACAGCCACAGCTTCCTTGGACGCCGGTTCCAGTGCCTCATATGGCAGATACTTCAGAACATTTCAGAATGATATACGTTTCCTTGTACTGCCCTTTGAGATACTTTTGTGCGTGCCTGAAGTGATGAAGATCCCTGCAGAATCAAACCTCCAAGACCCCCTCCCTCCTTGCTTCTGACACCAGAGGGAAGGTGCCATGTACAGTTTGGGTGCCTGTGCCTGTACCCATGGACTGAAGAGGCAGGTGTCTTCCTCCTCCTCTTGTGCCTGCAGCTGCAACTCTCCAACTCCCTGTCACACCAGCGTTGTATCTGTCCCTCATTTGACTGCTGTGTTCAGTAAGATTAGGACAGAGCAGAGCCAAGCCTCCTTGGTGCCCAGGTCATAAGTAATAAAAAGGGAAACCTTTCCCTCCTGCTCTGACTAGTGCCACAGAGCGATATTCCCACAAGATGATGTTCTGCCTTTAAAATAACTTCGTTACGCATCTGCCAAATAGCCAGAGCTTCATGCTCACAGATGTGAAAAGCAATTTTTTTTAATAGGAGAAATACAGCTCCCCTGGGGATAATTTAATCTCCGTTGGCTAAAGCACTGCCTGCGCCTGTGTTTAGAGATGCTCTCGCTCCCTTTTTTAGATTAAGAAAAACCAGCTCCTCAGGCTCCTTCCCCCAAGGCTGAAAGCACTTGGGACTGCAGAGCTCTTCTAGTCTAACTGATAAATATTTTAAGGTTTGAGCTTCCTTTTAAAAACACATTCACAGAAGCAAAGGTAGAGCTCCAAACACAGTGGATCTCACTTATGAGGCAAGCTTCCTGCTTTGCCCTGGTGTTTGGTGCTGCAGGATGAGTGTGAGCCCAAAACGATGGACATGGGCTGTGACACTGGCCGGAGGCTCCAATTTGCAGAAAGTCCTGTATCCTTGGATGGGACATGTCAGCACAGTAGTGAATGAGGGACGATCCAGTGCATGGGGTCTATACTCACACAGGTACAATGTTGGCAGCAACAACAACAACCCCAAAAACTTCAGTATCTCCATAGGATTCTAGGAAGATGTTAACGCTCGTAAGTGAAATAAACCCCAACAACATAGCAAGAAATAGTTCTAGCTCCACAGAATTGTGGGGTTTTTTTGTTTTTGGTTTTTGTGTTTTGTTTTGGTTTGGTTTTTTGTTTTTGTTTTGTTTTTTTTTTGTTTGGGTATTTTTTTTTCAGAAATTTAATTTTTAAAAATACTCTGAGTAGCTTTAGTTTATGGGTTTATTAGAGGTCAGAGGTTTGTACTTAATATTTATATTTGTCTTGGTTGGTAAAGCCCCAGAACATGACAGTTTTATCTTTCTCTTTTAGCATATGTCTCTGTGACTACTGGAAATGCTCACCCTGGTAAACCTCCTCTGTCAAAAAACCTTCTAGAAGTCCTCAGGAAAGGACCAGTGTGATTGTTGAGACAACTGCTAGTGCATGTTTCTTTTTCTTTGAAGGCCAAGAGTGTATGGACTTTGCTGCATCATCAGCTTTTCCCAGAAAATCACATACTAGTAGTTATGATGAAGTAAATATTTTGGTGGAAATAATTTCCTGATTTCTTTGTTACATTTTTCTGGTGCTTTTGGTTTTGGTGGCTGATCCATAGCGGCCACCTGTGTGAAGAGGGCTCTGTTTGCCATGGTTATTCCAGAGACATCGTGGCAAACCTGGGCCTGGGGCCATGCCTTGCTCCAGCAGTATAAAGTAGACCTCAGCTCTGCCGATGCTGTGTCCTTCCTTCCTAAGTCCCCTCCAAAGCTGGCTTCCTTTGGCTGTAGGTGGGGTTTGTGCTGCTGCATTGTTCTCAAAGTCCTGAGCCCTATTTACCCAGCTGGTGTCAGTTCAGAGCGCTGTTTGGATTGCTCGGTAGAAAGATTTGCCTGAGAGGTTTGCATATTCCAAGAAACCGCAATGATTAAGTACACATGAAAGAAAGCATTATGATGAATAATCAGGACATAATCAATGATACCCTTTTTGCATTATAAATGATGACGCTTATACTCAACAGCTTTTAGGCAGAGCGTGGGTGTGACAGTTTGAAAAACAGCACATAGCACGACATGAGACCTGTCAACTCTTAAATGAAGTAATTAATGACCTGCTAAGCATGCAGATTTCAAATGTCAGTTATTTTTCTGAAATATCTCAAGAGTAAAAAATCGTTTTCAATTTATCATTCCTATCAGTAAAATCTCAGAACACACAAGTGCAATGAGAAATAAAACTGTTATGACAAAACAGCTTTATGCTTTTACCACTAAAAAAATAAAATCAAACCTCCTCTGAGATTCCTCTCACTCAACATCCTCTTCAGTGTATCACGTTAGACATAGACAGCTTTATTTTCGTATACTCTCACTGGCTATATTTTAGGACATTGTTCTCAAGGTCAGAACCATCTGCTTGAAACTCGGCCTCAAAAGAAAACCGTGGATTAGTTTATCCTGCCAGATATCTGTTCCTGATCCTGCAATATCTGAATTTGTGTAACCCTTCTTACAGGAGTTGACTGGTATCATAAAAAGGACAAGTTTCAGTTTAAAGGAAATTTATAAGTTTTCAGGTGTCTATCAAGTCTTGTAGTGTACGAAGACACACATCTACCAATGTCTCCTTGCTCTGCTCCTGGCTGCAACTTGTTCTGCTAGCTGTGGCTCACTAACCACTGCAGCTCTGTAGGGTTTTCTGTATAATTTTATTTTTTGACAATAAAGCATGGAAGGTGCAAAATGGACAAATTTCTCCTCTGCAAAAACTTTAAATATCTTCTTCATGAACTAAACAGGGTTTTTAGCAAAACTCCACATCATAGGCTATGGTGCTTGTACCCAGTACTGGAAGCTGATGGTGTGGGAATTATTCACCCCATACATGCTCAGGGGCAGTCTTCAACTCAATCTTCCTTCTGCTGATACAATCCACTTTCTGGTGTGTGACCCGTTTTAACAGAAATCCCTCTAAGCATAGACCAGACGTCTCTAAAGCTTGTCTCTTGGGTCCCCATTTGCCACCAGACATTAAGAAAATCTTCCTTCTCTTCAGACGTTTTTCCCTTCTGCCATGCTTTGGAGATTGCTATGGGGGATGTTGGCTAGATAGTGGGGAGGTGTGGGTGTCATATCCGCCTTTACACTTACATTTGGCCTAAAAATGACCATGCAAACAACTTTCCAGAATTTATTAGCATTAACTGTCTCAAGTCTGACTGTTTACAGCATGCCCTATTCTTATGAGACAGTTATCTGCAAATCTCATTGCCCATTTTCTTTGAGTCCTTGTTCAGGTGGCTATTCTGGTTGTATCACTTGATAGTAATGGGTGCTGCATCTGATGTACGCATGTCCCTTTCCTGGGAAGCCTGTGAAAAAAGGAGATCTCAGAGACTCATGGTCGCATAAGCAGTGTATGGTATTGTCTCATAAGTGTAATATAGAGTCCTCATCCAATGGTTATGTACTCAGCCTGGGGATATGGCTACTGAACTTGAATGAATTCTTCCATTCCCTAAAATAGCCATTCCTTAGACCTCATTTCACTGAGCATTACTGTTTTCCTTTCTCTCTCTGATTTTTTTAATTCACATGTTCTCCTTCACATCTTTCAGCTTTATTTGTTAAATCTTTTCTTGCCTTTCTCTTTTTTTCTTGCCTTTCTCCATATTATTTGGGTCCTGAGTATTCAGCCTGTCCTTATTCATGTAATCTCAGTGCTTTCCTTGTGCTTTTTCCCAATCTGTCTGCCAGTTTTCCTTCCATTCTTTAAACTCTGCAGTTTTCTCTCACATTCCCATAGTACTTCGGCATCTTCAGGGTTTTTGTGCTTTGGTGGCCAGATCCCTTGCTGTTGTACATCCCACTGTAAAGGACATGTAGACTGTGTGTCTCTGCCAGCGTGTGGACATGCACGGTGCCTAAATTGCTAACGCTATTGGAAAGGGAGTGTGGGGTGCTGCAAGCTTGCAGCATCTGTGGAGGATTAGTGATGCAGGGTGACCCCGAGAGTCTAAAGTGACCCATGAGAGCACATGAAGGGGCAAGTGCAGCTCCCAAGGAAGGGCAGCACCAATGAGCTGCAGGGAACAAACACTGTGCTGACAATACCAAACACATTGGGGAAGATGGGTGATTTCCTTGAACAGAGGAACACACATGAACAATCCCGGGGTTTGTGCATAGCTGTTTTCTCTTAGTGGTAGCCCAGAAAAGTGCATGCTGTGCGATGTGTGTGCCCTGTGTTGAAGGCAGGGGTTGCGGCATGGGCTGCCTGCAGGCAGGGCTGAGGCTTCAGACAGGGTACCCTTGGTCTGGGATGATGTCAGGGCAAAGGGTGTGAGTGGTGCCCCAGAGAAGGAGATACAGGTTGTGTCCTTGAGTACCATGGTGAGGCTGGGATCAGATCATCTCTCTGCCATGATGTTGAAGCACTGTTTTTCACTACCGCATTGTTCAAGTCAGTGACTATAGCCAGTATCTTCCTTGTCTGAATGTTCAGCTAAACTCTGATCTTGCACCAACCCCCACCAAACAAAAAGAAAGAAAAAGGCTGATTAACAAGTGAACTGTTCTTGTAAATTAAGAAGGCTTCTGATGGCTGAAATAAACACTTGGAATACTTCCAAACTGGGGTTAACGTATCAGTGGCAGTGTATACAGAGACTCCCTACATTGTCTAGCACTATGCATTTGTGTTTTGGTACAGTAAATCTTACCTTTTATATGGGTTTGAATCTTGAATGTTTAAAATAAACAAGGCACAGAAGAGGTACACTTTAATCTCTCTAATGACATCTGGAATATAGCATGAAGCTCAAGAGATTATAATTTAACAAAAAACATTTCTTAAGTGGTATCTTAAGATTGTGTTTACCCTATACATGCATGCATGATGAAATCTCATTTAGATGCTTTAATATATGAAAGGAAAGAAAGTAAGAGCTGATATGGTGTTTGAGGCACTTTGTGCCAGGAATCATAATCACTGTAAACTAATCCTGGTTTAAAAATCCAAATGCCCAATTTTGTTTAGATGTCTCTCTTGTAAAGTTCATGTGACCAATAATAGCAGCTTTGCCAACTTATTGTAATGAGAAGATTTCCATAAAGATTAACACCAACAACTTGCAAGGCTAGATGGATATTTTCTTCTCAAGGAAAAAGAAAGGATATAGGTGTGCTTCTTTAGTCTGCTTCCATAAGTACTGCCTGGGGGGCAGAGCTGCCCTGATCCATCAGGACAGCATGCTATCAGGGTGCCTCTGACTCTGCCAGCTTTTATTACTAGCATAGCACTTAGTTTATTAGTTTGAGTCATACAGAAGAAAAAGGCATCAGCAATGAAATGAAACACAAAAAATAGGAAAGCAGTGGTGCCATAGAAAAGATATGGTTTGATAAATATATTTCTGGGAGTTGATGCTGGCTGCTCGTTGTGGAGATATATGAAACTTCAACTATGCCAATGTGCAATATTAATGCATTCTAAATTCCTGTCAGCTACAGACTGATCCAAAACTCCACTGAGATGAATAAGAGCCTTCCTACAAATTTCAGCAGGCCTTATATCAGAATCCACTTATCTGTGCACAAATAGACAGGTGTGCACCTTACACAGCAGAGAGCAAAACTAATTTCTTCAGGTGCTGGAAGACAGCTCATATCATATAGTGTGTGAGCCAGAATGCTGTCAACTCCAGCTAGCTCATTATGACTAGCTCCTCAAGTTCCTAACTCTATATGCTAGTAAATGTTGTCTTTTATCTAGTTACTATGTGCACTGGAGATCCTTATCAGGATAATAAAATAATTGTTTTAGGGTATAATAATTTTCCTTGTTAACCCCCAGCAATCTCCATTCCTATGTCAGTGCATGTGGTAAGCTAATGGATACATCTAACCTAACTTTTTCCTTTTTTTTTTATTCCTTTTTTTCATTAGTTCACCTGAAACTTTTACTGCAGTTTATGTATCTTCTTGCAATTGCAATCTGGAAAATAAACCTCTGAAGGAGCATGTTATATAGTTTAAAATAAAAACAATTTTCTCTTATAATGCCAGGGGAGTAATTTTACTTTGAAATAGCTTACAAATGCTTTCCATTGAACTGCATATTCAGATAAACTCACTCTAGCACTTCTTAGGGTTAGAACTATGGTAGAACTGACTAACATCTGGGAAAGTCAGGGTGTGTCTTTCCAAAGCTTCTAAGTTTGTGGCATCATCATGTACAGGTATTAGCATGAGTATCTGCATTTATTTTAATGACATTGCCCTCATCAAAAACCAGGTATTTTATTCGGTATGTCCCAAACTCCCAACCTTGAGCTTTTGGTTGAATGCTGTTGTACTTTGTTTCTTTGTCCTTTATTCAACATAAATATTTATGGCTCTTCTCAGCCATCCTGGTTCACATCTGTTTTCTCATGTTAAACCATAGAGAAGTCAAAATTAAAGTTCTCTTTATGATCCTGGTTTTCTCTGAAGCTGACAGGGGCATGTTCATTGAGAGATATACTTCATATTTCCTTACTATGTGTAAGAGCCAAGCATTGAGATCTGAATGAAAATCCCGGGTACTTGTTTGAAAGATTACTTTGAGTTCCATGGAATTTTATTTATTTTTTTTAATTATTATTTTTTTGCTCAGTGCTTGCTAATTAAAAAAAAAACCAACAAAACAAACACCAAACAACAAAACAACGGGAATCCCTTCTGGGAATGTGTCTTAGCACTTGGAGAATTCTGTGCTGTGCTATGCTGTGCTACCTTAGCTTGATGCTTCTCTATGTATTTTTCCATATATTTAATTGCAGAGATATGCTGTTTTGACTTATTCTGGTTTCTTTTGCAGAGTGCTGCTCTGCAGCAATGATTAGTCTATGTACTGGCCAAAGAATCTCATACTGTTTTCTGTCTCCAGCCTGATATCTAAGCAAAAGATTGGGCTGGAAGCTCTCAAGGTCCTTCTGAACTGAGTTATTTGAGGAGGTTCTCTTTTTTCCCCCCTAGCAGTATTGCAGTAGAACATACTTAACAGCATAATTAGCTGTAAAATGCGGCAACATTAACAATCAGATCTTTATCCTGTTGTAGGCTCAAAGGACTTAGCAGCAGTCTAGGCTGTCTGATCAATTGTTCAAAAAATGGCTGAACTTTGAGGAAGAACCAGTGATTTTTGCACAATGGATTCCCTTTGCTCTTTGGTGAGAAAAGAATGAAATGAAATACGTCTTTCATTGCAAATCTTGTCAATGACATGTCAAACTGTAACCACAGTGGTATAATAACTGGAACATCATGGGCTGAGTCTCTGCTGAGCTCATTTAGAGCCTATTTAGAGCTTGTCAGTCCCCAGTGACAGTACCAAGAGTATCCAGGGGAGACTAGCTTTCTAACTTTGTCACCTAGCTGAGGTCTAACTCTTTGCTACAATGCCCAGAACAATGTTTTCTGAAGAATAATGCTCTGGAGCGACTCCCAGATGTTGGTAAGAATATTCTGTTATCCCCTTTTTGGACACAAGCATTTGGGAAGTAGTTTGGGCCCCACCAGGTGTTTTCCATTAGAGTCTGAGGCTTGAATCAATGTGTTATGTCTTTGAATCAAGCAGAAGTAGCATCTTTGCAACAGATTCAAGACTTTTTTGACAGTGCTTGCCTTAAAACCTCTCTTTCAACTTCTCTGCACTATGCTGCCACAGCTCCTGTGTTTGGTGCTTCCTTGCTGTTGCATTTGTTAGCTTTTCTTCCTCAAAATTCCTAGCAAAAGGGCAGAAGAAAAGCCAGCTCCACTGATCAGTACTCCTTTTTCTGTATTGAAATCAAATGCTTTTAAGCCAGATGTTTTCTCCTTAGGACTAGCTCTATACTGATGCTTTGATCAACAGTGGATGCTCCCACTCTTTTAGTTGCCTGGTTCCATAAAAGAGCTTAATAGCTTCTTTACAGACCTCTGCATCAAACCTGGGCATTAATTACACTAATCACTGGTTTAACCTGTAACGCTATTTTTTAGCATGTCATGGATTTAAAACTGAGAACATGCTCTCTTGCACTAATTGCTGTTTCAAATGTACAAATTGTTGGTGAGTCATTTCATACATACCAAATCCTGAGCCTGTTTTTGAAGGCATACCAGGGCTGTGGTCATCTGCACTGCTGTCAGTGCAAAATCTGTTGTGTAAGAGTGAACCTGTTGCACTACCAATACTGTCTGGAGAAGACTGGAAGACTGTGCAATACAGCTTTGCTGCACAAATGGAAGCATAGACACCTGAGAGGTTTCAGCAGAAGGTCAGTATTCCAGAAAAAAGCATACTGCTATGCTCTTGTCCTCTAACTTGCACAGTCCTCTTGTTCTAGGAGGGAGCAGATATTCTCCTGAGGGCTGCTGAGATGATGTGACCCCATGCTGGCTGGTGTGGTGGTGGGGGAGGAGCTCTGTCCAGAGCAATGGGAGCAGCTATTCATGCAAATTGGTTTTGATTTCAAGGGTGGACATGAACTCGTTTGGATGCCCAAGCTGGTGATGCTGAGGGCTCCATTTTGGTATTTCACTTGAAAGTGTCAGCTGAAACGTTTGTTTTTTCTGTCATTTAGGTGAACTACAAATTAGATGTGTGATGAACATTGATCAAAAAGAGAGACTATCACAATGATTTTACTGCAGTGGATTTTATAGAATGCCTCAGTTTGCCAAAATGATTCTGTTTTGCATCTGCTGTAAGCAACAGTAACCCTATGTAGAAAACAATGCAACACCCTTGAAAACCAAATGAGGCCTCTTTCTTCTAAAGATGACAGCTGAGTCAATTTTTTTATGATGTCTTTTAAAGCTGCTAAATTGTTGTCTAATCCTTACCTCAGGGCTAAAAGCCTTTCAAGAGAACAAACACATGTAATATGAAAAAGGAAAGGTCTGCGCTGCACACTCTCCAAAGCAGCTTGTGTGCAGATAACTCCTCAGAGGTTGCATTCGGATGAGCAAATGTGACAGAAGTGCATTCAGTAATAACAATATCCTCAATCAAAGGCATCGGCTGCACTCATATGCACTAAGCCTGACTTCTGAAGTCTTTGAAAGAAAGAAAATTGGCACATGTGGATACAGCACGGCGTTTGTGAGGAGGCTTGTGAATATACTCACGTTATCAGAAAAGCATCTGTCTGGGAAAATTTGAGATGTTTCACCTTCCTGCCCCCCCCGAATTACAATAATTAACTCATTTCTTCTATGTGGCTGGGTTATACCATTTTGTGGCAGCTATTTTATTTAAATAGGTAGATTAGCAGAGATTTTATCTCAATATACGTAGTAATATTTAGATTCATAGAGCCTGTTTTTTTGCAGTGAACTGCTTAGGGGAGTCTTTCGCTCTCCAAAACTGGAGTTTCATCCAGCTTGTTCTGTCAGACAAATCAGCCTTTGGTTTGGAGTAGTTTCTGGGCAAAGTCACAACAGAAAAGCCTCAGAACAACTTCTTTCACATACTTGAAAGTTTCTGGAGACTGGGGAACTTGGACCCCTCATCAGATGTGCAAAGATGTGTAGAAGGAACCTCTAGGGCTCTTTTACAGGGCTGGACATCAAAGGTGTAATATTAACTAAGACATACAGGGAGTGTGCATGAAAGTAATGTGAGTTGCCCCTCCAGGATCAGGTGAGCAGACTCCAAACCTAAAGTTGCACCTGATTTGACCAAGCATGGTGTGTAGCTGGACTCCTGCATCCCCTGACTGCCTCTCAGATGGATTCCTGGTGCAGACACTCTTGACTGTGGATACAAATTTACTTTCTGCTGTATCCTACAGTGTCCACTAGAGAGCTGCTGTCTTGGTGAGCATTTTTTCCAGTAAAATTATTTATGAGAACATGTGTACAAAAGGTCATAGGAAATTAATTTAAATAGTCAAATGAATTTTCATGGGAACTTTCTATTTTATTCATCCAGAATTTAAAAAATCAATAATTATCCAATGACTTGCCCCATGTGTCTGGGAAGGAAAAGGTACTCATGAAATAGGTAATAATCACATTAAACGTTCACCTTTTAATATACATACAGCACACATTATTTGGGAAAATCAGTGCTTCACCTGTAGTGGATGGAGGGTAATGTGAGTCTTTGAAACAGACCCTAAATACTTTCCCTGTCTGTCTCCTGTCATGACAATGCTTGAGGCTGGACTGTGGGCGATCCACAGAAGGGAGGAAGGCTAAACAGAACTTCCCTCCTGTAGATTGTCACAAGGTTGCTCAGGTAGCAATCTTGTGACATCAGGCTTTGTACTCTTCAGTGGTTTTGTTTTCCTTTCCTCAGTGCAATAAAAAATACCATGGTCAAAACATTTTGGACTCTCTTTTCCCAGGTTTCTGCAGCTATTCTGTTTGGGTGTCCTATTTTCAAGCTTTTCCTGAAGGCAGGTCAGAGAATTTATTTTAAAACATCACGTTCCTTTCTTTTCTTGCTTTACCTTTCAGGTAAGAGCGTGAAAAGGCCTCTACTGTTGGTCCATTCTCTGCTGCCTGGTCTGCTGCTGCTTCCCCTGCCACCGGTGGGGTGCAGGATTTTGGTGGGTACAGACCTGGCTGGTTGGGATGATTAGAAATTTGTTCCTGCCTGATGATAGTGGGGCAACCTGAGTTTTTAGTGCTGTTAATGCTACTCCTACGCAAGTCCAGTGTGTATTTGTCACACAGACAGGAAGGTCTCACATGAGTGATGGACAGAAAGGCATCTCTGCCCCTTCTGGCTGGTGATATGAGAATCATTTGCATCATACCTCTCCTAAGTAAACGTAAACTCTTCCACAGTAGGCTTCTCCTGGTATCCTTAGCATGTTTATACTGTGGAGAAATCTGCTTGTCTTTTAGTGTCTTTGCACAGAAATATGACTGAGAAATGAAATATTGAGCAGTGAAGAAGCAGAAACTCACCGAAGGCCAGTAAAAGAAAGCAATGTGAGTGGAGCATTAGCCATGCTAGGAAACTGCTGCTTTGCTCAGCATGTTTGATTGAACACCCACTTCTAATTTTTTCACACAAGAAAGCAAAAAACCATCAAGACCCTCATTTTGTGCCTCTGCCTGTCCTTCTGTTTGAAACACTCAACTTCCAGCACTGTATTTTGGGATTGATTTGACAGGAAAAAAAGGCAGTGGAAAAGCCATCAGACAAGATGTGCCCATTTACTGGTGGCTTCCAAGCACAGGTAAGAAGGAGTAATTCCAGGGGATACTTGCACCTGACACTAAGGTTTGTGAAGAGGCTTAGAAATTTGTATCACCCAGAAGCAGCTTTGGCTTTATGGGGCAAAGTAGCTTTGGGGCCCTCTTAGATATCTCAAAGGCTGAACAGTATCTGTGGTTAGATCTCCAACACTCAGGGGTGCAAAGGAGCAACCAAGCCGGGAGGGAAGAACTTGGCACATGCTGGGAGGAGATATTCCCATTCTGACTTCCTGTGGCTTCCTCCTCTGATTTTAGTTGAATGTGCCCTGGAGAACTTGCTCCCTGAGTTCTGGTTCCTTATGGGAGAGCTGTCCTCGAAAGGTTATTGTCATCTAAAAAACACTAATGCATCCAGAGCAAGGTGGTGTTATCCTGAGTTAAGAGTTTGTTCTGATTTGCTTTGAGTTTTATTCCTCCCTTTTTTATTATTATTATTATTATACTTTATTTCAATCATCAAACTGTTCTTATCTCCACCTGTGAGTTTTACCTTTTTCTGATTCCCTTCCCCATCCTACCCACATTTGCGAGGGTAGGAGTGAGATGAGTGTGGGATCAGCTGTGTGGTTGCACACACTTAGTTGCATTCTGGGGTTAAACCACAGCAGAGATGTAGACATGGGGTAGCATCCAAGAAGTGCTATTTTGCTTTAAATTTGCATCCTATCTTAGTTGGGATTAATTTGTGCAAGTGGACAAGCTCTCAGGTTTGTGGGTGTGTAACTAATTCAGAATTAGGCCCCAGAGGTTTATATCTGAAATTGCTGACATACACAGTCACAAATGTGCCACTTTTGTCCTTTTGCTGGTAATTTGTTTACCCAAGGAGTTGCATGTTTTTCCCCACTGGTCTTTGGTAAAGTTAATATGGGAAACAGCTGGCCAGTGGAACTGGTTAAAAAAAGCAGAAGAAAGTTTTCTGCCTTCATTTACTTCTTCCATCAAATAAAAGTAGTATTTAAAAAGTAAAAAAGGGTAGCCACCATCTGTTAAACATATTGCTTGAAACATCTCATTGCCTATGTTTTAATAGTTTATAGATTAAATTCTGAGCTTCTAAATAAAGATACAGCGTAGTTCTCAGTCCATATCACAGAGATTTCAATGGTTTTACACCAGCAGTGCTGCTTAAAAGTAGGGTGTGACACACAGATTTAGTATTATTATAGCAACTATTTCCAAGAATTTCACATTCCTCTTTTTGACCTATTTGGTTGTCTAGGATTTGGGATTTTTGGGGGGGGATTTCTTTTTTAAGAAGAGAGAGTTTAAATCCTGCATTTTATGCAGAAATTACTTGATTTTTATCAAGAACAAAGCCTTGATGGAGTGAGAGCATAAAATTAGCATTTTTGCTTACCCTTAGACTCAGACTCAAGCATGTGTGTGTAGGAGCTCATTCCTAACACTTTCCTGCATTATCCTGATCTGGTCACTAGATGTTGCTAGGTATCTACGTTAGTAGTAATTTTGGTTGATTTAACTTCAGCTTTCTATAGGTGTTAGCAGAGAACATTAATATCTATAACAACTTTAAGAGTTATTGCAACCAGTTTAAAAATGTTATCAATAAAAATAGCCCCTGCTTTCCTCATTTCTTTATAAAGTTGTGTTTTTCTTTATTAAGAGACCACTAAGAAAATCAGATTTCCCCATTGTCCCAAACCTGGATTTCATTTTTAATGCTTCAGGTGCTTTGTAAAATGTTATTTTCCCTGCAGAAGCCAGGATTTAGGCAAACAGCGTTTGTTGTTTAGGACCTGAGTGTGGCCTATGAGGAGCAACAGGCATGACCTTACTCTGGCTCTGCAATGTGACCAGGGGACCTCTTGACTTTCCCCAGGCTGCTGAAGAGTCATTTATTCGTCTCCAGACCTTTCTCCTCAGTGGCTTCCCAATTAAACCATGTTTAATATTCCCAGTATGTGACTGCTTCCCAGTGCTGCTGGGTAAAAGCAGTTAAATACATATAAACTAACAGTACCCAACAGTCTCTTCAGTTGCTGATTGCTATTGTTTTAGAAAAGGGATTTTGCAAGAATATTGCAGGGTGAGGATTTTTGGCTAACGGGTTACTTTCACATAAGGAAGATGCGCTACCTGTCATCTTTCACCTGACTAGTCCTTAGGAAGGGCATAAAGATGGTCACTGTTCTCAGAGTCACCAGACATCTGTGGAGATAATATTCAGCTATTCCCTGGAACAAGTGTGCTCCTTAAATTTTGGTCAGATCTTGAGATCTTAGTCAAAGTTTAAGCCAAGCTTAGTCTCTCAGTTGGCAGCTACCACTGGACTCATATATGACAAACTTCTTTGGTTTTTTAACTGCTGAGACGTGCCCTTTTCTTGAAATATTTCCCATATCAACAGCTTGTATAAAAGTGACAGGTCTTGAACCCAGTGGAGCACTTCAGTGAATAACAATTAATGAGCAAATTATTTTTTTCAAAATGAAAAAGTAAATTTTATTTCAATAAAATTTTGAATTCTTAACTTTAAACTTAATTTCAAAATGGAGATGAAGGCATAACAGTTTCAGGAAAAATTACAGAATAATTAGAAAAAATAGGAATGGTGAAGAAGAGCATTCATGTAAGTAATTCTGCATTAAATATATTAACAAAGACTCACCAGTTAAAATGTCCACACACTTCACTTAAATGCACTTGAATATTTTGTGGCAAAACCAGTGGTATTTTTCAGAATGTGTATCTTCACTGTGGATAGAAATCCTCCAGTCAGACTTTGACTACCTCAAGGTTCAGGGCTTAATCTAAGCCAGCAGTTCAGCCTCTCCAGCTCCAGCAACTGTGATTCATCCCATCCTAGGTGAGGTGACTAAGATTGGGAGGTTGAATTCACCTGGGCACATGCTTGTCTCTTTTGACTATAGAAGAAGCCCAAATGGCTGGCTCAGTAAACGCCTAACTTCTGGAAGGCTGATATTAGTTGAAGTGAGGCTGAGCCTTTCTGTAAAAACATGCCAAAGCATGGCAGGTAGTGCTTTTCTTTCATTCTTGCCTGTTCTCATGTTAAAAATATTGAAACAAAATGTTTTGCTTTATTTTTTGATGAGCATCCTAAACCAAGAAATACCTGAGTGGCCATTTGCTCTCGGGTGTCAGGGAAAGGAGAGAAGAAACATCTCTGCCCAGGGTAAATATTGATAGGCAGCAGGGAATTTGGAAAAAAAAATAGAAAAGAGAATGACTCTGAGGAAACATTGAGAAAAAACAGAAAATACCCAGAATTAACCTGAAAACTTTGAAAATGAAACTCACTTTGTCATTAAATTGTATCTGTCCAGTAAAAACCAGGTTCTCTGTTTTCCTCAAAGCGAGCTATCGTCAGAAAGAGCTTGCTGAATTTGGCTATCTGAATCTTTCAATTTATCACTGTTCTCTACAAAAGAAATATCATTTATCTCTTCTTTCCTTCACTAGAAAGATTTGAATCAATCTGAAAAGAAAGAAAAATGTGAAACCATCTTCTACATTTTTTAACGTAGATAAGTGCTAAAGACAAGGAGATTAGGAAAACCTATGTATTATAGCACTGATAATCCCAGCATTCAAACACCAGCTTTGATTTCCTTCACAGGATTTGATTATGTGCACTCACATTGCCCTTCTAAGGGGACTGGAAGTAAATGTGCTTTGCATCCCTCCTGGGAATCTCAGGCTCTCTCTTGTAATTGAGTCTGAGACCATATTCAGCAAAAGATCCTCTAAGAAAGTACTTCGCTTCAGGATATAATCTGGGAGCAACTGTTCCTCTTCCATTGATGGGAGAAAGGGAAACAATGTTGACTAGCATGTGCTTTTAGCCTGTAATGTGTAGGCATCTGTGGGCTTCTGTCTTTAAGAGGTCTGCTGAAGGTAGCAGAATCATTCAAGTGCAAACAGCTGAAAAACATTTGCCTATGAAGTTGGGTATATTAGTGGGCAACGAAAGGAAATACCTTCTCATTTAATTTTCCCACAAGCCAATAAAGAGCCTATAAAGGTGAGATTTATTATGTATTTTTTACAGTTCTTATATATATTAGTTATCAGTATGGTGCATGATGTTTCGCAAAGACAATGTTGCTCTTTTTCTTTCACAGGTGAAGTGACTGAAGGACAGAGAGGCATACTGTGACTTACCAAATGCTGAAGAAGTCATTCTGCATCTCACATATGCATAGTTTCCTCAGTTCAAGGATAGAGTTTGTCCAAAATGGGCAAAACTGGCTAACTTGAGCTCCCCCTCTGGGTTTTGGTGCCCCAAGTACCTTGGCAAGGATGAAGTGGGAAGGCAGTGTAAGCACAGGATTTAGTTCCTGTTGGGGATGTGGACACAGAGTAGCAGCCTGGCCTAGGGTCACCCTGGCTGCTGGACCATGGGCTGCTGTGGTGCAGGGAGAGGGGCACCTTGGGGAACCAACCTGCTCCTTCCTGCTGCAATACCAGCAGGTTTCTAGTTTCTCCTCTGCCCAGGCTTTCTTTTGACGCCAGTCACTCCTCCTGATGCCCCCTCTCTGGCTCCTCCTGACCCTTTTCAGGATGGACAGGAGGATGGCGGATTCAAAGGGATGTCCCAGGGAAATGTCAAAATTTTTCCCTCTGGCTGTCCTAATGTTCGGCCGCCAGTCACTGTCCTCTTGCTTTTCCAGCCCTCATGTCCCTTGCCTCTGAGCATGGGGTAGAAGAGCCCAGCAGCTTGAGTAGATTGTGCTGCTGGGAGACCTCTGCCATCACTGGTGCCTGCTTGTAGAGACTCACCATTTCCTACAGTACAGCTGACAGATTGTCTACTCTTCTCCTCAAGGGTAGGCTTCCCAAAATTGCTGACCATAACATTTTCCCCTTGACCTCCTGACTCTTTGATACACTCACCTTTGCAAATCTGCTTTTCTGCAATAAGTATGCTGTGTGTAACTATGTACACATGATATTTATAGTGCTGTTTATTTATTTTTTAGTTCAAAGGAGAAGGAAAAAAAGAAAACTTCCATTTTTAACTAAATTTTGCATGTATGGAGAGAACTCTACAGATTCAGATGTGTTAAGTATCCACACAGTTAACAACATGTCACTTCGTGAGAGAATTTTCATAATTAATGAACTGGTTCAATTTGCTCTGCCGCTTGACTTTGATTAATACATTTTTGAGTGTTCCCACTGGGACTCTGTCCAGTTTGTTTAGTAAGCTCTTATGTCTATATCCAGGTCATGTGTATGGATCAAAGTGTAGGCACCAAATACTGGCAATATTAGGCTATGGTGCAGCCGTTCTGACTCCACTTAAAAAGAAGATAGCAATATATCTTAAATCAAGTTCTATGTGACTCATTTACAACATAAAAAAGAAAGAAATTTCACACTGTATTGTGTGGAAATGCTGTGATTTAAAAGCTCACCTCACGCAAGCTTTGCCAATTAAAGAGGTATTTATCAATCCAGACAGTAATTGTGCAGCCCCAAACTGGCAATTTGTTCAATATTAAGCACTGAGCTGCAAAACTTCCATAATTAACTAACCTAACAAACGTTACCCTTCTTTGCTCAGCTGCTGCAACAGCGTTTACACGCTTACCTCACACATAATGCTTTGCTCCCTCCCCCCCCCATCCATCACAGAGCACAAAGACTTGCACTAGGTTTTAGAAAGGGGTCAAACCTGAACTGGTCGATGGCAGGAGGAGGAACAGGACACAGGTGCAGGGGATTGCCTGAAGGGGTATCCTGGAGAGAGGGGCTCGTTTAAGGGAGTGGCTGCTCCCATACACTCCCAAGGACCCTTCCAGGGATAGATTCCCTCTGCAGCTGCCCCTCTGCCAGCACTGGGTAGTCTCCAGCCAGATGGGGCCAGGGGGCATTCATTTCAGGAGACTATTTCTGTCTGAACAGGATGGTCCAAGGAAGGAGGAGGATCTCATGGCTATGGGGCGCTAATTCACTTCTTGCTTGATCAGGTTAAAAATAACCTGTTTCTGTCAGGAGCAATATTTAGCATCAGTATGATCCCAACAGGGTGCAAAAGGGGCACAAGTTACAGGTATGAAAGTTTCTTTTTTAGCAAAAGCTCCGGTGTTCAGAAGGAAGCAAGCAATTCCTTTGATTTTCATCTTAAAGGAGATTGTTAAACATCATTTACCTCCCAAGTGTCATATTATGTGCATTTCTGCATATTCTGTCCTTTGTGTAGGTGCATAAGCATCATTTTGCCTGATAAGCATTAATGAGGATGTTGGGGAAAAGGGAGATTTTGCTACATAGCACAGAGGGCCAGCCTGCGTGTTAACTCAGCCTTATCCTAGCCTTATTTTGAAGGCTGACATGTAGTGCTGAAGTACTTCTCTGGCTCTGTTTCCTGGGGTAAATGTCATTCCCAGAGAGCTGGAGGCATGAAGAGGATCAATGACAGTGTCAGAAAGCCCCCAGAGAAATCCTTTGTAGTAAGAAAACATGAGAAGTCTCAAAACAAGTTTTCAGTGAATGCTGTATGTATGTATATCCACATCGCCTCAGGGTTCCCAGCTCTGTGCCCTTGGCTCATGGCACTGTGCTTCCAAATGAAGGCAGTTGGAGAACCATATCTTAAGCCTATATGGTTTAAATTAATTAATAGAATTCCCCTGAGCTCAGTCTCCGCTTTCCCTGGAGGTGACGGGGACCAGGCAGTTAATCACCAGCGGTAACAAACTGTCATGCTTGCTGCCCTGGTTTTGTTCAGATGTTATAAGGCTGAATGATATTGGATAATGAACAATGGGAGACAAGCTGATGGAAACACAGAAAGCACTGGCAGATTTAAGTGCACATTGTTTAGCTACTAGTAGGAGAACAGCCTCAGAAAAAAATGTATTTTGTGAACTTTTCCCATGGGGTTCCTGCTCCCATAATACTCCAGCAGGTTTCATAGCCATTTATTCCTGCTCTGCGAGGACACCAAAAGAGTGTTTGTATCCAGCGGCTCCATTGGCAGCATTTGTTTTACAATTTATGTCTTGTCATTTACGCACTTGCAAGCAGTCTTTGACCCAGCAAAAAGAACACATGCAACATGCTGCATGTAGCAAATAAGCCTGCAAATACCTCGTAAGGCTGGGTCCTTGTTCCTCCAGTGCTTTTAGTCAACTGGTTATTTTCATTACACACATTGCAGGTGACAGCAAACTGTGAGCTGGTTAATGGCCGTTTTCCTCGAGCATATACTGAAAGCACTGTAAAACAAAACCATGCATTAAACTAAGCATGCTGTCTAACGTGGTATACACACAGATTTGTCTACCAATAGCTTACACATTTGAGGGACTCCATCATTTTCCAATCCTTATCTGCAAGCACTTTCTCTTCTGAAAAAGCTGGAGCAACTCTGATAATGCAAGAGTGAAATATAGCTCTTTATTTTCAAAACGGTGTATAATGTAAAAAACTCCTTTTAGCATTGGCTGATTTTTTTAAACCTTCTTTTATATGGAGTTTAAATGAATACTGAAACAGAGCACAGTGTAAGTGCTTTCTCTTTTTCAGTTTATTTGACTTATCTGTTTGGCACATGCTTTTCACGGGTCCATTTTACTCCTTGCCCTTATGCTTTATCTCACACAAAAAATGTAATTAAACCAAGGCCGCTGTGCTGCTGTTGAGAATGTAGGAACTACTGCTTACGTGATGACCTTTGAGATATATGCATGGCCCCTGGGGTGAGCAGGGGCTGTGAGGAGCCCAGGCTGTGAGGGGCCGTACCATGTGTCCTCCATGAGGTCTATGTCAAGTGCATGAAAATTTGATGGTTCCACATTCCAGGTCTTGTCTCACTGTAAATCACTTATATTTGCTTTACTTTACTTTGATTCTTTTGTGGCATTCGCCACAAATCCTACACCTTTAATATCCTTTCACTCCAGGCACACCAAAGGCCCAGCTCTGCTCACAATGTGGTCCATGGCCAGCCCCCTTCCCAATGTGGATCAGTTCTGGATCTATCAGGGCACGTGTATATGCTTTAATAATGTTGCTTTGGGTCAGCTTTCATTCTGTATTTTTTACACCAGGATACATTCACATCTGGCTTTTGTCCTCCTGAGAACTGAAATGTTGAGAGAAGTTTCTAGTTGGGAAAATAGTTTGCAAACTTTTTGCCTTCCAAAAATATCTGGTGTTGATTTCAGTATTATTGTCACCTTTATTTAGGTTCTTCCTCTGTCAGAAAACATGAGGAGTTAGAGGAGATAAGGTTTTAAAAGGAGGAAATACCAAGATATTTAAGAGAAGAGGAAAATTGGCATCATTGACTGGAAAAGCCAATGAAGTCCTGGAAAGAAAATTAACAAGGTTGCTGTCTCTTCTGGTACAAGAAGCAGGGAGGGAGAAGGGGAGCACAAATTAAACTAGCAGATGGAGGATTTACAGTCAACAAAAACATCCCAGTGCAGTGTGGGGTGAAGCTGTAGGTCTCGCTGTCACAGACCAGAGGTGACTGTAGGAATTTGCTGTGTTCAAAGATACAAGTGGCACGCACAGGCACCACCTCCATCCTAGTCCCCAGATGAGATCCTTCTTACCCATAGGAGCAAACACTTGCTGGATGAGTCAAAAAGGGGTTCTTCCTTGTCTAGGACAGGAGCAGTTAAAATTCTTCTTTGTGCATCTCTGCATCTGGGCTCCAGCTGTGAAGCATCCTAATTAATTTAGATGATTGATCCTTTTTTTTGTAATTAATTCAAGTGTTCATGTAGCATCGTTTCCATCGTAATATGATATCACTGTAATGCTTAAGCACCTTTGTTACACACTCCAATGGATTCAGCAGTAGGAAAACAAATTAAAAACAATAGTCCTTATCACCCAGAAGCACAGTTTCCTGTTCAATCTAATAAGTGTCTTACTACTTCAGGGAAAGCAGTGTGTTAACTTAGAAAATGCCATGCTAACTTTTCTGGTCTCAGAAGCATGTGCAGAAAAATAGTGCTTGATCAAAACAGGATCTGTCACTGTCATCTGCTAATGAAACACTGCAATTGTCATTCTGTGTTTCCAAGAATAAAGGAGAAGGACTGGTGCTATTTCCCTGCATCTTACAGAACACAAAGGTCAGTGACACGCAGAAAACGGCATTTCATTAACTAGACATTTGTATTATAAACATTATTCCCAGACAAGCAGGAAAGTCCCAAAAATCTGAGTCACTCCTGTTTGAATAGATGTTTTGTGAGGCCAAGAGCAGACCAATATAAATAAAGCGTTGATGAAATAAACAGTCACTTTGTATCAAAAAGGGAAAGTTTTCTATATACACACGCAGTTTTCATAAAAAAGTGACATGATTTAGAAGCTTTTTTTAAAAAAATGTGTAATTCTATCAGGAGGTTTATTGTGTCTAACCAGCATCTTATCTGGTTGTTAGCCTGAGATGTGTATTTTGTACTGAGCATATACCTGCCTCAGCTCATACTTGCGCCTAATTTATAACTAACTTCTTAATCTTGCTTCCCCTTGGTCTTAGTTATGATCGTGACCCTTAAATGATAATTCTGAGCTACTGCAGTGATTCAACCTGCGCCCACTGAAGAAAGGTAGATGAATTTCAGATCTTTAAAACCTGAAGACAGTTTCTGTTGCTTAGAAAGTCACACCAGCCTGTGCCCTCTGACTCCAGGCAAGTTATATCCCATGCAAGACTTCCCTGAAGACACTGTTTACTGAATACTAGAATAACATTGCTCCAAAGCTCAGCAGGTACAAAAAAGGGACTCTCAGATGTGTGTCCTGCCCCACCAAGGCAAGTAGGATGCAGGACTAGGAAAGCAGATCTAGCTGCCTCTGCTCAGCTGCTGGCTTGCTGAGTTATCTTAGGTTGGGCTCCTTCTGCAGCTTCACTTGGCTTCTGGCTTCTTCATCACTCTTGCTCTTGCTGTGTGTCGTGGTTTAAGCCCAGCCATAACTCAGAGCCACGCAGCCGCTTTCTCACTCCTCCCCTCCCCCTTCCTCCCCCCCTGCTTCCAGAGGGATGGGGAGAATAATCAGAAGAATGTAACTCCCACGGGTTGAGATAAGAACAGTCCAGTAACTAAGGTACAACACAAACCACTACTGCTGCCACCAATAATAATAATGATAAGGGAAATAACAAGGGAAGAGAATACAACCGCTCAC
>JANHGB010044014.1:0-14193 GCA_026283785.1 Coracopsis vasa
TGGAAGGCTGCTATGAGGTCTCCATGCAGCCTTCTCTTCTCCAGGCTGAACAGCCCCAACTTTCTCAGCCTATCTTCTTATGGGAGTTGCTCCAGTCCTCTGATCATCCTTGTGGCCCTCCTCTGGACTTGTTCCAGCAGTTCCATGTCCTTTTTATGTTTTCCCAAGGAAACCTGTTTCTTCTATGATTCTTCATGGAATGGTTTGGGTTGGAAGGAACCTAAAGATCATGTAGTTCCAACCTCACTGCCATGGGCAGGGACATCTCCCACTAGACCAGGTTGCTCAAAGGCCATGTCCAACCTGGCCTTGAGCACTGCCAGGGATGGACCATTCACAGCTTCCTTGGGCAGCCTGTTCCAGTGCCTCACTACCCTCACGGTAAAGAACTTCTTCCTTATATCTAACCTGAACTTCCCGTGTTTAAGTTTAAACTCATTACCCCTTGTCCTATCACTACAGTCCTTGATGAAGAGTCCCTCTCTGGCATCCTTGTAGGCCCCCTCCAGATACTGGAAGGCTGCTATGAGGTCTCCACACAGCCTTTTCTTCTCCAGGCTGAACAGCCCCCATTTGCTCAGCCTGTCTTTGTATGGGAGGTGCTCAAGCCCCCTTATCCTTGTGGCCCTCCTCTGGACTTGCTGTGTATACGTATGTGTGTATATATTTAATCTTGGAAGGAGAGTGGAGAGTCCATGGAACTATTTTCCCTCTTTTTGTTAAAAACAACCCAAAACAAACTCCAACCAGGTAGTGGATTTGCCTCGTATGGAGGCATGTAGGCTCTAGTTTTGTTGTGTGCTTCAAAGGATAGCAGTAAAGCGCCTTAATGCTGTAGCCCTACTTTATGATGTGAACCCGAGCCACCCCTGTACAGATATAGACAAGATAGTACAACACATAAGACTCTCATGGACACAATGTTATGTGAAAGGTTTGGTAACAGCTGACTTACTCCATTCCTGAGACAGTCCTTTAAATCCTTCAATTTTTTTTGTGTCTCTGCAATGGTCTCCCCTGTATTTATATCAAAGGAGATCCATCCTCTCCTCCTTTGCTTTGCTTCTCCCTTTTTGGTTTTTTTCCTACAGCAGAGCAGCAAATGCATCAGGAAGTGAATGGTATTTAGATTTGCTTATATCTAGTGTGCACACAGCCAGGAACTGCACACTGGACTACTCAATGACTCCTGCAAAGTTAATTTTTAGAGTTGTACAAATTACACACGTTGGCAAAGAGGTAAGAATTTGGATTCTTTGCTATCATTAGTAACATTTTATATCAGTATAAATCCTTGATTTTAATGGAAGTTTTAATATATGTCACAAAACTGGTGGAGGGTTAGATGCTACAGACAGAATTGGATGATGTAAAAAATGACCTCTCCTGCTGTGATCTCAAGAACACTGTAAAAGGTTGAATTATTCTTGTTTGCTTACTGTTGCTGTGGTTGTGTGGTGAGATCCTGACCATATGAAATCAAATGGAGAATTCCTATGTATTTCAACAAGATCAGGATTTCATGTTGGAAAGGACCTTAAGATGTTAGGATTTCAGTGTGTGAGGTAGTCATGGACTTAGTATTAGTTCTTACATAACCCAGAAATGTCAAAGATGTTTTCTGTGAATCATGCCTTTATTACACTAGCAAACCAAAACTGCTCTCAGGAGCTAGAATAGTTTTAGTTCAAAGCCATGACAATCAGTTACAGGTAATAAGCTGCCATCCTGGAAAAAGCTCCAAAGCCTTCCAGAATGTGCAGAGAAGACTTTCTGTTTATCTGAGCCATGTTCAGGTGGTATTTCTGTTGTTGTTTTAACATCCCTAAACATATGCTTTTATTGGCTGGATTTTAAAATATCTGTCTTCAAAATCTCTAAATGGCATATCTAACATGTCTGAATATCTTTGGAAGTAAGAGATACTTTTTTTCCCATCTAATTATATTGATTATAATAGAATATTGTGAAAGCGTATGATAGGTTAATTAAGTTAATCAAGATTTGGAGTAGATGTTCAGTTTTCTTATTAGCGATATTCAGACTCTTAATGGAAGTGCAATGGGGAAGACGTATCTTCAGTCGAGGGGAAACACTTTTTGGAGAACTTTCAGAAATGCCTTAATGCAGATAGGAAGGACTTTATGAGGCGAGTAAATCTTGGCACAGATGTTAATTTTGCAAAAAGCTGGCCATTCACGAAAGCCCATGTCCCTCACTTCAAAAATAGTAGTAAAATCTCAGTAACCTTTATGTCCCAGCATGCTTGAGCAATAATATTGGAGTTGTAGGAAAGGTTATATAAATGTACTGAAAATTTACTTTCTTCTGGTTCTGCAATCCCATCTACTGGGATGGGAAACACGGTAATTTTCTGCCTCTTACTATGATCTGACCTACTGCTTTATATGACATAAGAGAGTAAGAGGTCTGTGCCTAGTAAGGCTCCTCTCCGAATATACTCTGATAGCTATTAGCTGCATTTTGGGGAAAACCTATTAAGTTTTTTTCATCTACTCAGTAATGTGCATTGACCCAGAAAAAGCTTTCCTCCAGGTTCAAATGTGAAAAGAAGCAGCTGAGTGTGCACATTTCTGTTGACACAAAGTCACTGGGGACTAAACTGTTGGGCTGAGGTCTTCATTGTCTCTGCCATAGGTCAAAGTTTCAGCAGCTGCCAAGAAAATTTGGGTTTGCTGTAAGTACAGGTGTTTGTGATTCATTAGGCTTAAAGTGCCTTACTGTATGAGATAGGGTGAGAACAGCCAGTTGTTTAGGCAGTGTAAAGCCTGTTGCATTCCTGTTCTGGATACTTTGTACCATTAATGTAATTGAAACATAAGTATTAAGTTTGTAGTGCCTTTCTGAGCTGTTTTAAATACAGACTTGTGCACTTCAACTTTATACAATGGTATCTAGAAATAATGTATTCAAATCATAATGGCCTTGCTATAGAACTCCAGGTACAAGAATCTGACCACGAGGGTTTTATTCTTGGCTCTGCCATGGGCAGTCTGTGACTTCAGAGGGCTTGCCTGACCCTGCCTTCCCAGAAATACATAAGCACCTTGGTCCCATCACATGTTACTTTATCCTCTTGAAGAATATTATTTTTAGTGTCTTTTCCTTCAGTTTGCTTATCTGCAAAATGGGGATATTTCTATAGGCGGTTTAACACTCATAAATACACATGAGAAATTTCTCAGATACTTGAATGAAAGGTGCTATGCAAAATCAAATCTGTGTTATATATCCTGAGTGAAGAGCTCTGAGAATTTTGGTGTCTGAGCAGACACTAATGGCAGAAGGAATCTTAATGTACCAAAATGCCTTGGAAGTTAAAATACTGAAATAGAAAATAAAATAACAATTGAAATTGGAGACATTTCTAACGGTGAGAAGAATTAATTCTTAACGTACTTTCCAAAAGCTGAGTTGGCTTTCTAAAAATCAAGGCTGTCATTCTGAAATATCCAACTTGAGGAGTTACAGGTGTGATATGAAAAACAGAGGTGAATTTCCTTGTTTATGTATGCAGTGTGCAGATGACAATGATCTTTTCTGTCCTAAAATATTCATTCATGTATATATTTTGGTGGAACAGTTATATGCTTGTGGCTAAATACTGCTTTTCTCTAGAGGGATTTAAATTCCATCAAAGCTATTACTTTGGAATGTATAATGTAAGCTCGTTATTTAGATAAACATAATGGCCTAGATGTTTATTTTAGGCAACTCTCTCCAGCTGTATTGATAAATAGATGTTGGAGAGATTGGATGTGGTTCTCCACATACAGCTCCTTGGATAAAGTTTAGAATGCACATGCTCAGTGTAGTGAATGGAACAAACATGTCTACATAGGAGTAAAATTCTGCAGATGGACCATGCCTTTAATTCATTATTTGTGTGGCAAAAGTAGCGTGGGTATTGGTAAGCCTGCCTAATGAAATTTAGTACTTTGTAATGATGCCGGAGCTAATGGGAGCAACAGACATCGATTGGATGGCTATTACATGTCTGCTCCATTATATGTCTCCATATATGTCTCCTATATGGAGATGTCTCCATATAGGACTGGGTAATTTACACAAACCTTGTGAGTTCGGGAGCAGTCGTCACACTACAAGTTGTAAAGAGCAAGGTTTAATATACAATACTGTATACAAGCAATTTGGTAATATTCTTAATGGGCTGAACGAAGACTTGAATTACGTGTCTTATATAGCACACGACTAGATCATCTCAGCACTTTCTGAACTGTTTCTAAGTTGAAATAAGTCTTTTTTCTTCCTTTCCTGTTTTATAGGAAAATAAATATGAATTGCATACCTGATCTAACTTTGGAGTTAGTGGTGGAGATCTCTTCCAGCCTAAATTATTCTATACTTCTGTGGTTTAAGAGTGATTTTGCTTTGTATACATATGAGTCTGCATGCTTCAGGGCCATATAGTTGGACAGATGCGTATGTATATATGTATATATTTGGAGCCTTCCAGATGTGGATGGGCCTGTAGACACCCTTATTGACTGTGGAGATGAGGCCTAGTGTTTGTGTTGTGCTTCTGTGAAGGTTATGACTTTTGCCCTGTGAAATTCTCTGCTTGAATTCTTGGTTGCTCATTGTCTCAGCAGTTCATGAGGAAAGCCTGGACCTTACTTCTGGGTATTAATAGAACAATAGCTCGAAGGCAGGCACTACTTTTGTGTCTTAAAACCTCTTGTTAGTGGAATACGATTTTTTTTTTTCATGCCCAGTGTTACCTCATGTTGCAAGAAGTCTATCAGGGCTACCTTTCTGATAGATTTTTGACAGATGGAGCATCGTGTGTGGTCCTTATATTAATTCCATATCCTGGCTTGGCTTCTGACTGTCAGGAAACATCTGCCATTAAGCGGCAGTAGCTAACTGCTTGTCTTGCTCAGAAAAAGCACTGGGCAGAAGAACAATTGGTTACTATGGCCATTTAACTGCAAGGCTAACTTTTAAGTAAATAAACTTGTGATGAGATACTTAACAATATATTCTGTCACCACAGTATCAAGTGTCAGAGATTTGGGGTTATAAGGTTCTGTATTTTTCTGAAATTTTGGGAACAAGTCTGCCTGGGGAGGCAGAGAGACACCCTGTCTGCTATAGGGCTATATGGGAAGTTTGCCCTGAAGGGGAGGATGGCATATGTGGTCCAGTTAGTGAGGAGGCTCTTTCCTTTCCTGGGATATTGCCCAGGCTAGCACCCTTGATAGCTCTGTGACTGGCACCCAGAAGTAGGAAGCATTGCTGTAAAAGACTACCTTTCCTTTTGCCTGTTGGCTGAATCACAGGTATCTGTCCCCTGGTAAGCCTCAGGTGTGAGACTTGGAGATTCTGTCCAAGGCAATGATCAGGATGGATCATAGTTTTGGAAACAGGGCATTATAACCTTTGTATTTTGTTCTTATTGAAATATTGGACTGTTCCCATTGGTAGACTTAGGAGAAGGAAAACTGAACATGCCAGTTTTTCCCAGACAGAAACAAGCTGGATGACAGTGTGGTCTGGATAACTATGAATGAAGTATTATTTTTAAACATACTAATCCCTCTAGCATCTCATGAGAATACTATCTCAAAAAATACTTTGTTTAAGGAGAAATATATGCTTTCATAAGCAAAATAACACTTTGGCTCTTCTAACAAAGAATAGAAAAAGTACAAGCCACAGTGTTTGTGAAGAAATTGGTTTGGCATGTTTATGGGATAATTAACAGGTTGAAAAAGTTTCGCAGCTAGCACTTGCTGATGGTACTGTGAAGCAGAATTGCTGTGTTGCTTACATGTTTGCAAGCTTAGACCAAAGTGTGGGTGGTATTCTTCACTTCATATTCATTCTTGTCACAAGGCAACACACGATGTGTGGTGGTCTCTAAGAATCATTGACAGTTTGCCTGTTAATTTCAGTGGGACCAGAATTTCATATGCATAATTAAATATCATAAATGATTTGTTAATTCTGAAATTTCCATTTGTTAGCCAAAACTCTCAGGGACTTCACCGAAGCCTTATATTTGCAAAGTGTCTAGAGCTGGGCCCGAAGTCTGATTTTCACAAATTAACATGAGCAAACTTTGTTATTATTCAGATTCATAACTCAATATGATTCAACAGTTCTTTTTCTGAAGTATCTTTTTTGAGAAAGAATCATTTATATGAAAGGTTGACAGAATGTTATATGAATCATTCAAAATTACTCCCATTCTTATTTAGGTGGGTTGGTTAATAATGGAAAACTTAGGTATTCATTTGCAAAATCTGTATTATATAAAGAAAGGTTCTGTGATTTTTTAATTATTTTTTTTCCCCCTGCTTTTAAACAGTATTTTATAATTTTGGGCAAACCAGATATTTTTTGTGTGTGTGTGTATCCTGTTCTTTCAAGTTATTGAGAGTGTGAACGAAACTGACATCAGAGAACTCATGTCTGACTTAGATTATACAGTGTGCAGAGAATTTACATATGTGTAAGGAGTTGCAGATTTTGAAATAACCAATTACAAATATGAATATCACCATTGCCATATATTTTTCCCAAATCTTATTTAGTAGTCAAGCAACCAGTTTTCAGTGAGGTTTTCTCAGAAATATCACAGATGCAGGGCTGCCCTGTTCCATAAAAGGCCATAGCTATTAAATTCTGGCAAAATTACAAACAAGAATTTACAAAGAAAATAATCAGACAACTGGTTAACTTGGCAGCATTTTAAATGGACTTTGGAGAAGGAAACTGTTTCCTTTGCAGTGGTACGCAGTATAATATATCACAGAAATTCACACACGAAGGGACATTGAGAATGGTCATTTTATGATTTCTTGTGATCTGTGGCAGAATCAGCTGGAACTGCTGGACTGGGTACTGTCAAGCCATGATGTTTCATTCTCATACCTGGCACATAATTAAAAGAAGCATTAAAAGTTGGAGGCTCAGATTATCTTTTAAAGCTGAATACTTGAAAATAATTTAGATCTAGAGTTCTAACCTAGTTAGTTCCAAATTTCATCTTTCCTGCAAACCAAAGGTTTCAGTGAGGTGCAAGAAAACTGCTGAGGAAGCAGAGTATCTTTAGTGGATAATCTTGACAAATATCAGCAGGAAGAAGACAAGAATTGCCAAAGGATTACAAATATTCATAACCATTTCTTCTTTATAAAGGTCGCAGAAAGGAGGATGAATCATACTCTGTATGCATTTTTTTTTTTAATGAACTATGGGAGGTTTCTGTATGCTCAGTTTGACTTTACCTGCAAAAGCTCTTCATCTGGGATATACCTAACTGTAGTAATTGTTAACAATGGTTATATTTTAAATTGAGATGCTGTTAACAGAGAAAGCAGGAGATTTTACAGAGAGGATGTCGAGCAGCTGTGATATGGGGATTTCAGATTTTTCATAATAATTTAAGTATACATCTTCAAGCTCTACTTTTGTGTAGGTTTTCTGAAAATCTGAGAATTTGTATAATACACAATGTAATTTAAATATTTTTACAATTGTATACTCTCGTCCTTCATTTATCTGCTAGTGAATGACAGGCTTTGCAGTCAAACATATTTTGGCTTAATACAGTATCCCAAAATCTAAGTTATGTCAGATTGTTGCAAAATACTAAGTGGCCTGTAATGGACCTTTTGCGTAAAGATCTTCACCTAAAACTGTTTATTTCATATTTAACTTGGTCGTATGTGTTTATAAAGAATTAGCCTCTGTCAGTCCCACAGAGCCATGCTAAAAGATGACTCCCTTTGGATGAACGCAGAGGACAAACACTGGCTCTCAAAATGCGAGGACAGGCATGAGGACTAATTTCTTTTGCACTTTCTTTAGGATGCAGCTTCCTCAGACAAATGGCAAACCATGGTACCAGTGCATGAAGGGCATGGCTAATAGTTTTTGTGAGAGTCCTTCAGCTAATAGCTAGCTCTTCAAAACAAAGTTGATTGTATCTACACATTGCAATGTCAGAGATTTTGTTATCTGCTTAACCAGCATCATGCCATCTGGAGAAAGTAGCACCTCTGCAAAAAGAAATAGAAAAGTGATGTTGCAACCAAAGCAGTAGGAGCTGCTTCTTACAATATTAGGTAACACTGAGCACCCTTGCATGGTGCTTTGTTTTGAACTTTGTTAGCTGTAGCTCAGTTCAATTTACAACGCTTCACTGCATAGTGTAAATATGCCCAGTGGCTGCAATTCTAACTGATAATCAAAGTGAAAAGTCTATATTTTAGAGATGTAAAAGATCCTGCATCTCTATTCAAAGGCCAGGCAACAAGCGATATCCAGTGATTGTTGTAAAAATGTCACTAACGTTGTAAACCCAAAGATTTTGTAATATGTGTTAGCTTTATCCGTAAAACTTCCGGTTTTATCTGAAAGTAACAATTTACTATTTTTTATTTATTGCAGTCTCCACATTCACTGAGTATTAGTACATTTGTACTAATATACAGGTACACAGTGTACATTAGAACACATGCACTGAAGATAGAGTACATCTTTTTCCACTTCTGTAGAAGCTATACCACTCTGTGCACTTATAGCATATATTAATTCAGGTAATTCCTTTATGATTTAAAGGTACTAATGATTATGATTTATCTTTACCAAAAAAATCTGTCCAGTGCTGTGCTGAGTGAAACTCTTAAGGTCTTGGGACAAATGAGTGAGTCATGTAGTAAAAGCCGAAGAGAAGTAGGGAGAGCTAATGAGAACAGTGATAATCCAAAGTGAACTAGTACTTTCATTAATTCATGTTCTTCCTGTAATGTTTTATCCTTTTACTCGGTCATATGATTTTTTGGGGGGGTTTTTTGTTGTTTTTTTTTTTTTTTTCCTGTGGTCTACTTTATACCGCACATGTAATGGACTTAAGTGGTTACTTTGTCTTAAGGTTGCTTTGGATGAGGCCTTTATTGTCTCTGAAACAGTAAGTGTTTCTGAAGGAAGATGAGACGATAGTAGGTGTTCAGTAGAAATGTCAATCATTCTAATAGTCAGCATTTTAGAATTACTTTGATAAAAACTTGCACATGAGTTTTCCTGGTTCCTCTATAGAATCAAGAATCTAACTAGCCTTATTTCTAGGATCTGAACATGTATGCTAACATACTGACAAGACATACCAAACAGAGATCAGGCTTTGTTTCAAGAGAAGGTTGGGAGCAAGCCAAAATAGGGCTTTTATTGTGCAGAACCATATGACAAGCCTAGATTGAAAAGATACTCAGAGAAAATATTTTTCTCTGTGGTCATGCCACACTTAACTGCAGTCAGCTTTCTGAGCATGAAAATATACTGCTGAATGCACATTTCAATTAATTTTAATATGAGGAAGAACTTCTCAGGATAGTTGATGTGCTGTAATAGAAAGTGAAAATCTAGGGGGAGTTGAGGGAGCTATAGTAATATTACATTTGGTGGAAGCATATACACAGATGTGCCTGGAGGAGGGAAGGAGCTTGTTCTCTGCAGTCACCAGGATTAAGTGAGGTAAAGGAAATGGGAAGGTCATAGTAGTTGTCTGGGATTTTTTGTTTGGGTTTTTTTTTTCTCTCCCCGAAATTGAACTTATTAGGAAAATAAAAAGTATAAAGCAGTGAGGAAAATTAACATGTTTAAGGTTTAAAAAACAAATATTTTTGAGATGTGGACTGATTCATTTTATTTTTATAGCATGTGTTGCTGAAAGGTCCTGGTTGGTGAAGGAACTCATAGGTGCTGTTGTTACTGTGTATGAGCTGCTGATGACAACTTGTGAAGTAGTTTTATTTCTTAAGTTCAACATGGAAGAAACTTTACACAGCAGGACTACTTTCAAAAATAGTTTTTCAACTTTTTGGTGATGTGTCTCCTATTAATTCATTCTGGCTGGTCAAAGTGTCAATCCTGCAAATAAATAAAATACAAGCTTAGAAAAATTATACAGCTCGTGTTTCATTGATAAGCAAAATCATATGAAATTACACAAATGATTAGATCTGCCAGTTTATGTGGAATGACAGATTTTTTCTCTACCTGCCAAGAGGCAGAATGAAAAGCTGTAGTACTCTGGCCTCAGATCTACAAATTCTTGCCAGGTCTAGCAGCTATTAGTCTCATGAAAAATCACACCGATTGTAATGGAGGGAATTCCAGGATTTAGGTACACTAAAGGCATTTTCTTTCTGAACAAATTCTGCATCCAACTTGTAAGATTATAATGTTGTTTTGCCTACAGGTGCAATAACTCTGAAGAATTTACTGTAAAAGCTTTATGACCTTAAAATGAAAAAGAAAATGCAGATAAGCAGATGTTTACAAATCAGGCTGTCTGTAGAAGTTTGTTAAATTTATAAACATAAAGCATAATTTTGTCACTATAGAAATAATAATTTAAGTTCTTGTACTTTCTGTGTGTCCATTGAAATGAGTCTTTTGCTTTTTAAGGTTATGAAAAGATCAGCATTTTTAAGTTCCAAGGTAATTATCATCATATTGTTTAATAAGCCAATTTAATGCTGAAGTGTGAATGAGTAACGAGATCAGATCTCTTAAGATTTGAGATGGACAGCCTCCAAAGACTCAAAAGCATATAAATAATAAAGCACAGTAGCAGTTATTTTGAAAAGGCAGGGAAACGCACACCAAGAAAAGAAGGAAAAAAAAAGAATTCCAAGTCACATATAACGTTCTGGTCCCATTTAAACTAATGCCAGCCTCCTGTTGCTTGAACCTAGGATTTAACCTTTTGTTTTGTTACACACTTTCAAAGCACATATGTGGCCCTTTGATATCTAATTGATAAGACAAATTGCTTGAAAATTATGCAATGACCTGAAAATTTTGCAGAGCAAAGGGAAATATAGATGAACGATAGACAGCCTGGAGAGCAAAGTTAACCCTAGAATTTGCTGGCTTCCATACATCTTCCTTGCTAAACTTTTTTCTCAACTAAAGATTAACTCATGTAACAGTTCTGGAACTAAATGGCTAAACAAAGTGTGGGCTTATCTTCATCTTTATGGCATACTTTTACTGTCTTTCTGCTGGGATGGATAAGATGGATTTCTTTTGTCATCTATTTCAAAATCCTCAGCAGTTTTCCAGGAGCAGTGAGCTAAGACCTAAAATTGGATTAAATTTTTTTCTTAATGGGAAGTTGTATTATGAGGCATGTAAAGAAGACTTTGCTGTTACTTAAGAAATATTGATATGACTATAGGGTTGAAGGCCAAATATACATCAGCTTTAAGCACAGTTAAGGGATCCTGTAAGTAGCCATTGCTTCCGGCAGCTCCAAGAGTCTGGAAATTCCTCCTGCATGACTGCTGAAGCCCAGCAGGGTGCCCTGAAACCTAGAGGTCTCCATCCCAGACTGATGGGCATGGCTGCTGCTTTTCCATTTACATGTTCAACCATTAGCAAGGCAAAGCACGTGCCCCAGAGCCACATACAGAGAGTGGACGTATGCATGGCTGGCTACACAAACTGCCATAAGCAAGGTGATTCCTTCAGCAGGACCCACATGTAATGCTTCTAGGAGTGAACTAACAGCCAAGTCCCTCTCCTTTTTGGCTGGTTAAGGACTGACGTTCACTAGTGAATGACAGCACATATGCATTCATGCATCCCCCAAGCACTGGTGGAGCCCTGCCTCCTGGGTCCCCCACTCACCAGCTGGTCTAGTTCAGTGCTTGTTGCAGTCACATGTACTCACATGTGTCTCACAGGCACCCCACACTCATGGGTTCCCTCAAATACCAGCATGAATCCTCTGCCCACTTGATACCCGTGCTAGGTCCCCAGAGCCTGCTACTCGCTGACTAGCTCAACTTGAAGATTGTGGGTGAATACACAGTCATGCCCCATGTATGCTGGGTTAGTTTCATAATGTGCCATCTATTAGTATCTGGAGGTCTTTGGCATTGTCTCTGTTTATCCCTTGTCTATCAGTTTGTGTGCTTTTGTTTATTGCTTCCTTCTTTGCTTATTATCCCTTGATGTACTGGAAAGGTCCTTGATTGGATAAAGTTAATGAAGCAGATAGATAGTCTTACCTTTTATATGCCCTTACACAAACAGGCTTCATGCAGTGTTGGTAGAGTAACAACTTGAGCTCAGTAACCTGTGCTCCATCTACCAAAAAGCAGTGCGGGCATCTGGCTGGTTAGATAGCACTTCTGGCCTCTGACCCCAGTTCAGTAGCAAAGTTAGCTATGGTGATTTAAGATGTTTCTTCTGCAGCTGTCCATCTGTGTGCTTATCAAAGGCTTTCTCTGTTGCAAGCAGCAGGTGAACACATGATTCCTCCATTGCTACAGTTTGTATTTTAGCGTCTTAGCATGAGTTGTTAATGAAGAGTAATTGCAACTTGCAGTAACTTTTGCCCTGGCACATCTGATTCTCATGTTCTGCAAGGGCACTGCAAGACTGAACTGAGAAGTTCTAGGGCTGGATGCAGCAGGGCAAAGCACTTAATCCACTGGACTTCATGCATGAGAGTACTTCCCCTGGTAGCAGCACCCAACCATGCTGAGCTGAAGCTGACCCAGCTTAGTTGAGAAGAGCTCCAGTCACTGTTTTAGTAGCCTTGTGAACATATCGTATCTACATGTTTCTTAATTGTCATTAGAGTTTTATCTTGCTAAATTTGTTTGGGTTTTTTTTTTTTTTTTTTTTTTTTTTTTTTTTTATGTTTTTGTTCTGTTTCCTGTATCTCCACTTGCCCATTGTGCACAAATCAGTGTGGGAAAAATTACAGTAGGTCAAAGAGCTTGTTGGTGCCAGCTCCTAGCATTTTTGGCATAACAGATCTTTATCTCGGATCTTACAATCCTTCCAGTAAAATTAACATCCTGAATGGTTCATCTCCTAAATAGGAAAAAAATGAGGAAGGTTGAATAAAGTGAATGAAGAAAACATTTAGTGCAGATAGGATGGAGAAGAGCTAGAGGAACACATACCCAAGTACAGAGTTAAGGGGAGAGATGCAGAGCCATAATTCCAGTGCAAGGGAGAGCAAGGAAGCCCAGCAGTATGATTTGAGGGATCCTTGGTGACCAAGTGAGAGATAGTCAAATCCCACCTGAGGAAGGTGTGGGCAGGTCCTAATGAGAAAGTGGCACATAGGAAAGTTTAGGACTGGCAGTGTAATAAGAAGGCATTGCCTTCTACAGAAGTACCAAAAGTATTCATAGGGAACATTGAATGTGTATTAGTTGTTTGGCCTGTTCTTAAGTCTCCTCAAGGATTTTAGAATTTGCCTTATACAGTGTGTTAGAAAATGGATTTTTCTTAAGAATTATAAAGGTCTAGCTGTTACATTTGTACCAACAGTAAATAAAATTCTACTTAAATGAGTAGCCCCATTTCCACTTGAGCTGTTTCTAACAGAAGGTACTATTTGGTGTCTGTAAAAGCCTCAGAGTGATTTCTGTGAACTACTGTAGTACTCCTACATTGAACAGACTGTAGATCACAGCAGGATTTCTCCTGTGGTGTGGTGATACCTTGGATGAGTCACAGCAACAGATTCTAGCCCCAGCCAGCAAAGTACTGATTGTGGCAAGAATGCCTGCAAGTATAGGCAGCAAATCGTTACCCTGCGTTCAAGCATATGGCTGAATTTCAGGTCTATGTTGATGCCATGTCTGTATCAATGTCTTGATTACAGACGGAAGGTTTTTTTAGCCTGCGTTCCTTGGTGGGGTTAGGGTTCTTTTCCCCCATCTCAGCAGATACCCTGAGAGAATGTATGTGGCTTGTAATGCAGCTGTGGATTTTTATGACACCAGAGCAGCAGATGTTCTGCATTTGAATTAATCTTCAGATGTTACTACTTTGATAAACAGCATCCAGGGGCTTTTTACTTTATTGCCTAAGTGTTTTTCCATTCGGCATTTGCAGAGTGGAATGTTGAATTCTGAGACTATTGAAAATGATAAATCAGTTATGATGGCTTAATCATTAACACAGATGAATTGAATAATAAGCAACCAGTGTGAACATTTGTGCAAAAGTAACTGCCTATTTATATACTTTGAAAATTCCATGAACTCCAGGAAAACTAATCTTCTTAAAGACAGACATTATCCCTTTTCTTCCCCCTTTACAGCAAAAGCATCCATGTAGCTATCTTGCATCAATTTATTTAGTTATACTGGTGTAACTCCATGGAAG
>JANHGB010044015.1:0-12663 GCA_026283785.1 Coracopsis vasa
GTGGATTGAGCTATCTTTAGCTTTTCAGCTTTGCTGCTTCTTAACCTCACGTCTGTCATCTAGTAGAATCAAACTTTGGCACCTATTCCTGCCTTCTCAAAGGAGATGGTGGAAGGGGAGAAGCCCAAACGCGGGCTTCAGAGCAGGAGGTTTTGGGGAGGAGGGAGCCGTACTGTCCCATGCCAGCAGGTGTCCCCACGGCAGAGGCATTGCCAGCGCCTTGCACCCAGTGCCAGACACCGTCCCAAACCGAGACAGAGCCGGAGCCCCCCGCGGGGTCCATGGCCGCGTTTCTCCTTTCCCGAACAAGCTGAGCCGTGTCCCTCTCGCCGTGCCAGGTCTCTGTGCTCTCTCCATCAACCACGCCAACTCCTACTTGGCTTATCCCGGCAGCGCGACCAGCGGAGAGATCGCGCTTTACGACGGAAATAGTTTGGTAAGTGCGAAGCTCGCCCTTATGGATACGGGCTGAAAACAAACAGAACCACAGCAAAGCCAACGGGGCCTTTGGGAAGGATGAATAAATGCACTGCGCCGAGCTGGACTGCAAGGGAATTGCCCAGGGAGGCACATTCCCCTTGCTTGGATGCCGTGCGAAGCAGACAGCCTCTGTGAGCTCAGGACATCCATCTCCCGCTATGGGATAGTCAGGGAAACATGACCCATTACCCTGCAGCCTGAAGCTGCTGCCAGGCTGACACGGGGGCTCCTATGAGGGGTTCCTATAGGAAGCATAACCCACAGAGGGGATGTGACCAGGGTAGCTCAGGGAGGTTGGAGCTGCTCCAGGCACAGCCATGGGCTGGAAGGGATGCCAGACCCGAAGTCACGGAGAGGGCAAGGTATCCACAGCCCCTTCAGGAAGCCTGTCCTTGGCTGGAAGCAGGGTCATGATTATCTGCTGTTTAAGCCAGGGCTTTGGATTACATAAGGCTGTGGCTCTGTACGTGCAGCGGGAGCTGAGGATCTGCAGCAGGGGAGGAGCAGAGCACAAGGGGAAACACACTGCTGCTGCCGTGAGAGGTACTAGCGAGGGCCTGGGCTCCCTGCAGGCACCAGGGTGGTGTCGCTGCAGCAGGATCTGCTGTACAGCAAAGGGAATTGCAGGGAAGGAGGCTCTGTCTCGGCACAAAGACGTTGCCAGGCTTTGGACAGGGCTCAGTTGTGATCCTGCAGCCTGGAGAGGTGGGGAGCAGAGACCTCTGCCCCTGAAGTGAGCTTTCTGTGGCCGTGCTAGATGTGGAGTGAGCTCAAGGTAGGGCAGAGATAAGAAATGCTGCTGATGATGAAGGGATACCATAAGTACAGCATGATCCCGTGAATCCATATCGGCAGGCCTGGATAGGGTGCGAGGCAGGGAACGCCCTTACACAGTCCAAGGAGCAACGCGTCTCTTTGCACTCACATTACCTTCTGCCCTACAGAAAACAGCCTGCGCCATTCCTGCCCATGACGGGCCTCTGGCTGCCCTCGCCTTCAACTCCACCGGCTCGAAGCTTGCAAGTGCCTCTGAGAAAGTGAGTGAGCACCCCTGGGAGCACCCTCCCTATGTGCCCTGTGAGCCGGTGTGCTCTGCCCATGGCTGGCAGCGGGGGCCCAGCCACCCATCCTGCAGCATGGAGAGCAGGACCTCTGAGCTGCCCGTCCTTAAGCACAGCCAGCACAGGAGAGGCACTAAAAGGACTCTGACTTGCACGAGTCGGGTGTATCAGGTTCAGGTTGACCCTGGCTGGCAAACAGGAGGGGCCTTTGCACATCCTGAGTTCCCTGGGTGTGTCGGGGAAAGGGCTCCCGCTCTTTGCCCTGCTCCTGCATGGTCTTTCCCTCTGCCTGTTTTGCAGGGCACAGTCATCCGGGTGTTTTCCATTCCTGGGGGGCAGAAGCTCTATGAATTCCGGCGGGGGATGAAAAGGTCAGTCCATTCTTCTGCCCGTGACGAGGACACAGAGGGCTCCCGGAGCAGAAACGTAAACAGAAGGACAGGGCAACGTCAGATCCTGGTGGCTTTGGCGTCTGTTGCAGAAGGAAAACAAGAGTGAACGTATCAGATAGAAATGCCATTGTGCCAGACCCAGGCGCCTCCGGCAAGTCGAGTGGTTCAGTTCAGTGTGTCACAGCACAGGGCTATTGCAGAGAACAGAGGTAGATTCAGTCCCTTCACTCTGTGCTTGCTTGCTTCTTACTCGAAATAGTGAAGTCCCCCAAGTTACCAGCCCAGCTCTTACTCTCTCAAAGGAGGGGCTTTGAAGCTGCAGAGCCCAAGTGTCAGTGGTGGGAATGGGCCTTCTGCAGCCTCCCTCAGATATTTTCAGTAGATCCATTCCCAGTCCATTTCCTCTTCCCATCCCAGACCTGCCTATAGCTTTACACCCACTTCTGCAAGTACGTAAACTGCCATGTCCGAGACAGCCTGGCATTCCTGAACCTGCTCAGGAGGTGCTGTATGTATCCCGTTATCCAGCGCTTTGGATATCTTCCCTGGCCTTTGCAGTACCAGAAGCTTTAGCTGCTGTAGCAAAGCTGGCACAGATGTTCACTCCACAGACAGCTGTGGGCAGGGACATTTCCACCTCTCTGCCTGTTTGTCCCGAGGTCAAAGCTAATCCCAGCTCTGCTGAAAGGGAGTAGGGAGATGCTTGTCAGTGAGCCCACAGGCAGGCAGGGGGCTCTTCACTGTGTATGGATCTTCTTCCTCCCCATCCTCTTCTCTGTGAGCAAACCAGAGCGGTTCCCCTTGAATGGTATGCCAGGAAGTGATGAGTCCTGTCTTTGCTTGGCCCTAGGTATGTGAACATCAGCTCTCTGGTGTTCAGCATGGATTCCCAATTCCTCTGCGCTTCCAGCAACACGGAGACCGTGCACATCTTTAAACTGGAGCATCTCACTGACAGGTAAGGGGTGACAGCCAGAGCCTGGCTTAACCAGCCTGCCTAGGGGTGTCTCTGCTGCAAAGGTCTGCCTTTACAGAGCTCCATTTCCTCACCACGTACTCTCCCATGAGCAATACCAGGTGCCAACTCTTTGGCTTTGTGTCCTGAGGGATTCACTCCTTGGAAGAGCTACACACTGCATCCCTGCTGTCAGCCTCTCCAGGCCTGCTCTGGATTTATTACTGCCCTTTTCCCCTGCCTCCTTCCTGTGTATCCAGCCAGGCTGGTGCACAGTGTGTGCAGGTGCTCCAAAGAAGGCCATCACGTGTCCCAGATCAGGATCATTTTGCATGGTCTGATCTGTTTTGTCACGCTGACTGTGGTAACCCCACTGATGCTGCTTTGTGACCCCCTCAGCCGGCCAGAAGAGCCTCCAACCTGGAGCGGTTACATGGGAAAGATGTTCCAGGCTGCCACCAACTACCTCCCTGCTCAGGTATCGGGCATGATGAACCAGGATCGAGCCTTTGCCACTGTCCGCCTCAACGTCTCCGGACAGAGGAACATCTGTGCCCTCTCCACGTATGTACTGACATCTGCATCCCTCTGCCTGCGAGCAAACACAGCTATCTCTGCAGGACACCCCCGGGGTGGCCCTTATCTTGTACCCTGCCTGCAGAGCACACAGCGAGGGGGGTGTGTACGTGTGTGTGAGTGCAGATGTGTTTGGACTCACGGTGCTCTCCTCACTAGGATTCAGAAGCTGCCTCGACTGTTGGTGACTACATCAGATGGACATCTCTGTATCTATAACCTGGACCCACAAGATGGAGGGGAGTGTGTCTTAATTAAGAAGCACAGGTAACTGTCTATACCTCCAACACATCTGGTACAGAGGCTCATCTTTTAACATATCAAGGGAAATTCCACCAGAAAGCACAAAATGGAGCTGTAGGAAATCAGAACATTAGAACTTTGTGGTTTTAGCTGCCTGATCCAAGAGAGGTGGATGGGAACCGCGTCAGCAGGCAGGAACATTGGGCTTCTTGCAGAAGAAATCAGAGCCGTCTCACATCCCTAGGCAGTTGTGGGACATCTCAGCTTAGACAGCAGAGGTGGGCAGGCTGTGCCTTAGGAGATGCTTTCAGCAGCAGAGTGCTGACCACTATGGTGGTGGAAGAGCAGAGCACTTTGTCCTACCCTGACTTTGGGGCTAGGATGGTGTGGAGTGAAACCGGGAGCTTCCGTACGGAAAACCCATGGAGATGCACGCTGCAGGCACGCAGTGCCAGAGCAGAGCCTTCCCCGTGCTGCTCAGTTCGGATGCAAATCCCATTAAACATGTAACCCCCCACACACACATCTGGGCCGCTTGGCTCCAGATGTGAAGCCTTTGGAGTGGGCTGGGATGGAACATGTGCTGAGAGCCGGGGGGTGGCTGACAGCCAGGAAAATGCCAGCAGCTTTTGGGAAAGCCACAGACCAAAAGCACTTCAAAGCTGCGCTGTCCAGCGCGCTCCGGCCGCCCTCGACACCCCTGACGCCCGTCCCCGAGCGGCCCAACGGAGCTGGCGGGCCAGCTTTGTCATGTGGGTTCCTCTGAGCAGCAGAGGACTGAAAAGGGCCCTTGGGTCATGAGTTACGTTACATCATACTATATCTGTGCTCAAACGCCGTCCTAAACTAGCCAGGGCTGCTTTTCCCATCTAGTCCGCTCCTGTTGGAAGCCTTTTGGAGCCCCCTCTGTGATTAGAAACACTGTTTGCCTTTGTAACCTAAAGCTTTTGTGGTCAATCTGTTCCCTTCTATTCTCCTGCCAGCATTGTCCTCTAGCTGAAGTAGTGCTTTCCCTATCTTCTGCTTCCCCCCTGCTTTACTCGTAGACACAATGCTCTCCTCCTCTGCAGTACTGTTAGGGCTGCAGGCAGTGCCTCGATGTGGATGGGTGATGTGCTTCAAGGAGATGTGGGTGCATGTCCGTGTCTTAGCCGGTGCTGGGGGAGGAGGGGTTTGGATCAGAACTAACTCTTCTCCCCTCTCTTCCTCCTTTGCAGTCTTCTTGGCTCAGGAAAGATGGAGGAGAACAAAGAAAATGACCTTCAGCCTCCATTACCTCAATCTTATGCAGCGACTGTAGCCAGACAAAGTACAGTGCCTTCGACTTCGACCATGCCAGGTAAGCATCACGCCTGCCCTTCCTCAGGCAGAAGCAAAAAGCCACCTAGGGCAAAGTGGAAAAGTCTTCCAACCTTCCAGGGTTCAACTGGAAACACCACTTGTGCAATGCAGAGCTGGGCAGCAGCGCTCTGTGGAGCTCATCAGCTTCATCCCCTGCCCCAAAACCAGGCCAGGCATTTTCTGCTCTGCTTCCCGGGCCCCCTTGCCAGTGCTTCTGCTCCTTGTGCAGAGCTGGACCACAAACAGGCCCGCCAGCAGAGCAGTAACCACATCCGAGCTTCACAGTTTGTCAGCAGCAGCTGCTGCCAGGCTGGTTTCCAGGAGCTGGAATTGTGGCTGGAGGAGTCAGATCTCACTGGTTTTGTTCATCATTCACGAACCTGTTAACATCTTACCCTAATGAACCCCACAGTAGGTGGTTGCAGAAGACCGGGCCACTGTCTCATTACATTCCAAAGTCTAAAGGTCCACACGCAGATGTGGATTTTACTTTGAAATTGGTGCTCACATTCATGGTGGAGGAGGAAAGCTGCTGCACGAGGAGCTGGCCATGGAGTCCGCTCCCTAATCTGTAGTGTCGAGGGAGATGCCTTCTGCAGTCCCCCAGAGTGCTGTCAAAAAGCCAGAGGAAGCAGCTCTGTGCTAAGAATGTGATAACACAGTATCTGCTGTTTGTTTCCAGCCTCCTTCCATCCATCCATCCATCCATCCATCCATCCATCCATCCATCCATCCATCCATCCCTAACCTTCTGTATTTCTACCTGCACAGGTTATTCAGAGGACGGTGGTGCCCTGCGAGGAGAGGTTATCCCAGAGCATGAGTTTGCGACCGGACCAGTGTGTCTTGACGACGAGAATGAGTTTCCTCCTGTGAGCATTCGGAACCCCTAAAACTGCAATTCATGCTGAGAAGAAAGCATTAACTTCTTACAGAAGAGATACCATTGTCCCCACCTTGTCCCAGCTCACTGTGGAGCCTAAAATAACTAAGTGATAGGGACAGTGCTAGGAAAATAACACCCCATTAATGGCAGCTGGGGATGGGGCAGGGATGATCATACCTAATAACTAGAGATGGATCTGAACAAGCTCATTGAGTCACGTGCAGATGCAGAATGAGGTTCAGATCCAGATCTAACCTTTGTGCCTTGTGCAGATTTCCAGTATTACCAGGAGTAGCTTTCATCTGAGCAATACCATCCTTTAGAAATAAAACTTAACACCCCCTGTTGCATTTACAGTCAGTTGGGTTAGTTTATGGACTGCAGCTGGAATATACCTGAACCTCACCAGTCCCTGCATGTCCGAGCTAACTGACAAGGAAACTCCTTTTCCAAGGACAAAGATGAAAGGCATTAACAGAGTTTTAAACCCGTTTATGATTTTTATATGGCACTTTCTTAGTTACTATTTAGAGCAGATACTGGCTTTTTAAAATCTAACCTAAGCCTGGCAGTGTCTTTCCAGCTCCTTTTCCTTGTTGTGTCAAGTATTGAACCCCTGAATGGGCAGTTGTTGTTGCCATGCTATGATGTGGTTGTAATCAGTGCTGTCTTCATACTAGTAATGCATTAATACAGCAGAATATTGCAATGGGTTTCGGGTTGTAGACTTGGCAGGGTTTTGAATCCCTTTTACTCTGTTTGTACATATCCTGCTGGGGAGTTTTGCCTGAAAAGGAGGAAGTAGAAACTTCACCAGGATCCCAGGATTTGTTCCATAGGCAGAGGCTGACCTCTGGGAGGCACTTTGCTGTTAACTGATGCAAAGTGTTACTTAGATAAAAAGTGACTAGCTCATGACTCCCTTTGAAACAACACGACCTAAACGCAACTCAGTTTGATTAACCTTAGACCAAGTCTCTTTTGTCACCTGTAACGTAACCTGCTGCAGACTGAGAACAGGAGTTTTCCAGTTGTCCAACTCCATTACCCAAGAAGGGTATTTAAAACGTCTCCCTTCTTGTTCCTTCTTCCTCCTTGTTTCCTCCTTATCTCTTCCTTCCTCGTTGTGGAGAAGGCAGTGGCCCAGGCCCCTGGAAGGAGCAGCAGGGCCAGAGAGAAATCCTATGCTTCCTTCTGATAAACCTGCTCTGGACCATGTGGTTTAGGGACACGCGAATGCCAGCAAGCAGGAATCACGCTGCTCCTGAATGAGCCTCCCTGCTGGGGTTAGGCTGTATAAAAGCAGCCCCAAACCCCTGCTGTACAACAGCAGGTACTTTATCAATGAACTCTGATCTCTCGGAGCCCTCATGCTGTAATGAACCCGAGCGAGCAGCATCAGATCTGCAGTGCTGGGGAGGAGATGGTGTGGGAGGGAAGGCGCTTTCCAGAAATACTCCTTGATCGGGTGACTGAGCAGTTGGAGCTTCCCAATGGAGCCTCTGCAGCGGGCCTTGGGCTGTGCCCCTCTCTTGCTGACGGTACCGTCTCTTGCCGTGGTTTAGCGGGGGGAGCGGCGCGGGCTCCCGCTGCTCTGGTGCGCACGGGTTGGTGGCCAGGATGTTTTGATGCTCTGAATTTCACTGAACTTTGCTGTTTTCTCAGCGCTGTTTGGTCTCAATGACGCGTTCCAGGGGGGTTTCAGGCATCGGTCACTGCAGTGTGGAGAAGGAGGGAGAGAAAACCTGACCTTATCCAACAAAAATGTTTTGACAGCGGAAACATGGGAAGGGTTTTGTTTGTTTTCCAGCGTGCAACAAAAAAGACATTTAAAAACCTCAAAACTTGGGACAAAATGGAATATTCGCCCGCAGCCCACGCCACGGGGATGGCTTTGAGCTGAAGACAGGCTTCTGGAGACACAGCAGCGTTCAGACCCAGCAGCTCCTCTCCATTTTGAAACCTCGTGCCTTCCCTTGACCTCAAGCGAGACTTCAGAGGCTCAGCTGTTAACAGTGAGGAAAAGCAGCTTCAGTCTAAGATCAAATCTGTTGCTGGCTGTCAGAAACAGCCTCTTCATTAAACAAGGTCAGAGAAGAGGTGAGAAGGCCAAGGAGGGCTCATAAAAGGTGGCCTCAACAGCAGTGAATGTGGATGTTGCTGCGGATGGCACCAGGACTGCTGAGGGATCCTGCGGCAGGAGGTTGAACACGTTCAAGCTTGTCTCTTGCTTGTATTGATGGGGTGGATTAAGCACTTTGAGGTCCACTGTTGGTCTTACACAGGAAGGACTCGGGTGTCCCTGAGCAGGACAAGCAGGCTGAGGTCTCAGATGAGGAGAAGGTGCCATGCTTGAGACCTGTGTGGTCTTTATGGGATGGGAAGAGCAAACCCAGCTCTGGCTGTTTCCTGGTTACCTGCCCGAGCAGCTCCCACTTCCCTGTGGGCTGATCAGTGTTGGTGAGGTTTCCAGTGGCATTGGGAGCTGTTGCTGTGTGCCTCGGGCCACGCAGGGCAGGACTTTGGGAAGCCACCACAGTGGCTCTCCCCACCAAGGCATGCTCAGAGCAGTGTTGGGGTAGTGCTTGAGGTTTGACAAAAGAAATCCTGCAGGATTCTGCAAGCAGGATGGACCAGAGGAATGGAAGCAGGGAATCTTCTTAAAGCTTCTGGGATTCAGTAGGAAAGGTGGTTTCTCCCAGCAGGATGCTCAGTGCTTTTCCAGGCACACATGATGCATCCTGCCCTTGGCTGCACACTGAAGCTCGTCACCTTGGGGACCAGAGGTGATGCGAAGGCGAACCATTTCATTAAGTCAGGCTGGATTGCACTCAGCAGGCAGCTCTTCAAAGACAGCTTCTCCTCACTGATACACAGCCTTTAAAAGCATCTCTTCTACATCGATTACTGGCTACCTCCAGAACTGGTTGGGCAGCCTGCCCGTGCTGCCAGAGGATGCTGCTGCAGAGGGTGGAATGAAACCCCCCAGCAGCACAGCTCCCACTGATGCCTGCTCCCAGGAAGGATGGACAGGAACACGAGCTCCAGCAGCCCACCCAGCCTAGCAGAGCCCCAGTGTGGGGTCCACACACATCTCACTGCTCCAAACCATGGATCTCAATACAAGTGACCAGGCTGCAGATGCATCTTTGGCTCTGTGGGACCAGTGTTTGCCCAAGTTCCTCCTCACTCATTGCTGGGTGGTGGATCTGTTGCACCATCACTAATGATTTGAAGTGATTTTTTCAACAGATGGCTGTTAGCAGAGGAAAGGCCATTGATTGTGCAGTGAAGGCATTAAAGTCATCAGTGGGATGTGTGCAAATCCAATGCCAATGCTTGTGCCTCAAAACTGGGCAAGTGATGGTCCTGAAGCCCACAGCAAGACAGATCCCAGGAGGAGGGGCCGGCACAGACCCTCACACAGCTGGGGCTGTGGGTCTCACATTGCACCGCTGCAGGATGCAGGTCATGTCCAGGATGGAGCTGATACAGGGGAAATCTGTGCCTTGGCTCATGGTTAGCATCCACCAGAAGCAGGTGCCCATCTCACCCAGGTCTCCAGCCTCATCCCATGGCATTAGGAGCTGATGTGAAGTGGTTCAGGGTCCTTGCTGCTGCCTGTTCTTCTTGCATCTGCTTTGCTCTTTCTCTCAGAGGCTTTGCTGATACTTGGGCTAAGCTTCCCCTCACCTAATTTCGCCTAACCTCTTGGTGTTTAACTCTGGGCTCCATCTGGAGACCCCAGAGAGATGCAGTGATTCATTCCTGAGAGAGATGCAGTGATTCACTCCCAAGAGAGATGCAGTGATGCACCCCCGAGAGTGATGCAGTGATTCGCTCCCGAGAGAGATGCACTGATGTACAGCACCCACCTTCCCCTCCCACCATGCCAGGAGCTGAGCTTTTGAGGAGGAATTAGGAAGGCCAAAGGACTTGACCCCAGTACCTGCTGTCCTGCAAGCGCTCAGCCCAGTGCCAGCTAGAGGCAAGACACATTTATCACCAAGCCAGATGGTTCCTGTTCCCAGGACTGTAAATTTGGGGAGGGGGAGAGTAAATAAATAAAACCACCCACAAATGTGCCTTTGAATGGAAAGGAAAACAGGCCAGGACATCCCCCCCCTCCCATGTGCGTAAACCCGACTTGAAACAAACCCTCTTGCTGGGAAAAGTAAGGCCGTTCTGTTTTGATTTTGGTAGATAATCTTGTGCCGCGGAGGTCAGCCGGGCAAAGCCAGGAGGTCCTGAGGAGAAGCAAACATCCGCGCTCAGGAGGGCTGCTGGGAAGCGCGTTGGAAAAGCCGGGAATACGGAAGAACAGATCTGGGAGTCCCCAGGACGAGAAGAAGTAAACCCCAAGGTGGGCCACTGCTTTTTTCCTATAGTGAGTGAATACGTGGCCCCCTGTTTCAGTTCCTGCCGGGGGGTGTCTGTACTGTATGCACATCGCTATATTTAACAAACCATATGTTAGAGGCACAGTGTAAATGCTAATTTAATCAGATTTGTACGTAACCAGGATTTTATATACCCATTTGTCCCTTTTCTAATTTATGCTGGTTTATGTGTATAAATGTACTTAGAGGAAGAGAGATTAAAAGTTAATGTCTTTGTACAGTATATACAAACTATTTTACCCAGGCAAAGTATTTTTGCAGTGACATTAGAGATGCCATTTGCTATGTTGAAAGACAGAATAAAGTCACGCTCTGTCCCTTGCAGCTCCTGCTGTTCTTTGTGGGGCCCTAAAGATGTCAGTCTTGATTAATGCTATGAGTGGAGAGTGGGTTTGGGGGGGCTGGTGGTGGATGCTGCTCCCACACCAAGCCGAGTCCACACCAGTCCATGGCTTGACCAAAGAGAGATCTGGGTATGTAAATCAGAGCCCAAAATTGCTGCAGAAAACCCTCTCTCAGGTGCTGAGCAGTCCCAGTGGTTTCTTAGGTTTCAGTTGCACCTCTGAGTTTGCCTTTGCATCTGCCCAGAATGGCCCTGTAAGAGCTGCTGCCCCCCATCTGCACCCCTGGCATTGCCCATGAGGAGGGTGCCACTAAGGGCCCTCTTTCTGTTACACTTGGGTCTTTTAAGATACCCCCATTAATGAATGGATACCCACTTGGGGAAGGTGCTGTTTTCCAGAGCATTCACCTTGTGCCCACCAGGAATTGTCTCTTAAGCCAATGGACTTGAGGGTCTCAGGACCATAAGGGAGAGAACGTTGTGCTCCCATCAGCTGCTCCTGTAAGGTCCATTCTGGAGGAAAGCCAAGTGAATTTCCCAGAGGAATTCTGTCCTAAAGCCAGCTCTCCCAGAAGGGAGTTCTAATCCAAGACCTGGCTCTTCCTCAGCTAAAGAGCCCTACAAAAAGCCTATCTCTGTCCATGTGCCCAGAGCCACCAGGTACAGCAGTGCCCCGTCCCATGGGGTGACAGTGCTGCTCTGTGTGCTCACACAGACCCACAACTCACCTCCCTGCTTCATCGCACGGAGCAAAGGGGACCGCAGCCTCATCCCTCTCAGTGGCCAACCTCCAGCCTGGAGCCACAACATTCCCATCACCAGGCTCAGGAGCGGAGCAGCCGGAGCAGTCACTCACTTAGAGACACACAAGTCGCGTTGTTCTTCCCTCTGTGCGATGGCCCATCCCGGCTGTGTGAGCTCCGGGTGCGTGGCACCGACAGGCCACGTGCTGCGGGTCACAGCACGGAGTCACAGCCGGGTCTTTGGAGTAGTCTGCAACCGAGACGTTGTCTGTTGCAATGTCCTCCAGAGCCTGGCTGTAAGCCCTGCTGATGGCAGGCAGCACCTCCTCGTACTCTCTGGATGCCACGTCCAAAGGCTCCTGCTCCTGGATATCGCGATCCAGATTGAAAATGAGGGGTGGCTGGTGATGCTCAGCCGGCCCAATGCTCCCATCGCAAGCCATGGCTCCTCCTAGGGAGGAAGTGAGAGGAAAACACTGAGTCCCCACTGCCCAGGGATCACCTTGGTGTTCCTCATCCATCTATGATGGCCCAGTCCCACCATGTCCAGCTTTGGGAGCCTGGGTCCTGCTGCTAGTCCAAGAGTGCTCCTGAGGCTGCAAAGTCATTGTGAACACATATTTACTCCTCACTGGGTTTGCTCTTGAATTAACCTGAGTTGGTTTTCACCTGTATCTGCAGGGAACCAAGAATTCCACAAGCTTTTCCCCAGACTTTATGATCAATAAAAGGCCCCGGTACCTGTGGTGTAAAAGGCTTTGTACTGAGCCAGCCGCAGCGCCTCTATCCCACCATCCTTCCCAGCTGCCCCGCTGCTGGGATGGAGCAGAACCTGCAGGAAGAACAGGAAAGGGCCCATCAGCTCACTGCAGAGTGAAAACTGCTCTGTGAGACCCAGACACACCACATCCCATCCATGCACACCACATCCCATCCATGCACACATTTAAACACCATTTAACCCCTGGACTGTGAGCAACCAACTGAGATTTGGTTGTTGAAGGGTCAGGGAACAGCAGAAGGGCACTGGAAACAGCAGCATCTCCCTGTGCCAACCTGTCCCTGCACACAGGACCCTCTGAATTCACCTCCCCAGACCAATTCCACTGCAATGAAGTGATCACAAAGGTGTGGGAGCTTTCAGCAGAGCAGGACAGAGTATTCCGGCTCATCCAGTCCCAACCCCTGCCATGGGGCAGGGACACCTTCCACTAGAGCAGGTTGCTCCAAGCCCCGTCCACCC
>JANHGB010044015.1:36176-49069 GCA_026283785.1 Coracopsis vasa
GCTCCCCCCACGGGAGCCAGAGCCGCGGTTTGATCCCGGCTCTGTCCCCGTGGCCCACCCGCAGGTGCGGGGGTGCAGCATAGAATGGATGAGGGCATAGGATGCCCTCATCCATGGCCACAAGTGATGCGGAGCAGCACTACAGAGACCCCCGTGTCCTACGGGGTGAGCCCCTCCAACGCTTAGGGCATCCCCTTGCTCCTGCTCTTGGGGGTCCAGTGACCCCAAGGGTTGAAGGGGACAGCACAGGGAGCTGGTGGCCGAGGAGGTGTCCACACCTCCTGTTGTGAGGTTACAGCACTGTGGGGAGCTGGGGATTGGCAGCCCCAGAGCTGCCAGAGCAACTGAGGGTACCCCAATACCATGAGCACCAGCAGCAGCTCGGTGGTGCAGGACACTGCAGGGTATGATGGTGGGTTGTGTCATGGACCAGCCCCAAGCTAACGGGTGCTAACGGGGTGTCACCATCCATCTCAGGCCAGGCACAGAGTGCAGTGGGGAGGACAGGTGCTCCTGGGGAGCTCCTGCAGCTCTACCAGCCCACGCTGGGTCCCATGGTGGATCTTTCATGAACTGCATCCATCCACCCCCATGCACTGAAGTACAGACGACAGCTCCCGGGTGCTGGGATTTGCTGATGGGAACAGCTCGCCAGGGTGATGAGCAGAGAGTTGCTGGTCCTGGGTTTGAAAGGCACTGGCAAAAACAAGCCCTACGGGGTGACAAAGGCTGAAACTTCACCCCAACTCCTGCATTTAATCCCTCGGCAGCACAGGGACCAACCTTAGGGATGTTACAGCTGCTAGACCGTGCCTCTTCCAGCAAAATCCATCTTAAAACTGATGCCTGGCTCTTTCTCCCCTCTTTTCCAGATCAAAAATGACTGTCAAAGCTGTAAAAATGGGGTGCACGGCCCCAAATGTCTATTCTAAAGTGCCTGATGGAGGATGGGGTTGGACAGTTGCTTTTGCTTTCTTCTTTGTGGAAGCTCTCACGTATGGCATTATAAAATCATTCGGTGTCTTCTTTAACGACCTGATGGAAAGCTTTGACGAAACCAACAGCAGGATATCCTGGATAATATCCATATGTGTGTTTGTGCAGACCTTCACAGGTAAGAGTGGCAGGCATCCAGCACGGGTGCAAGGGGCAGCCGTAGTGCTGACTCATCAGACAAGGACCTGGTACCAGTGACTTTGGTGTCTCTAATGGCTCTGTTATAAATAACAGCCATAAAGTACAGAGCTTTGTGCTCCTGGAGTAACAAGAAATGTCTGCCTCAGCCCTGCCATACCTTTGAGCCACAGCTCGTGTCCTTCTGCACGGTAGAGGGACACGGTCCATGTTGCTGAGCCTGGCGTGGCCATTCAGCAAGGGGTAAAAACAAGAGTTTTAAGACCTAACTCCATAGTGAAAAGGGTTAGAAATAACTTAAGCCTCACTGAAATCCACTGGTGTCTGTGGATGTTGCTGCAGGTTTGTCCCTTGCACCCTTTCTAGTCCTTGCTGATCATTTATCAGCACATTTGAAGTGCTGTGTGGTGCTTGAGGGATGGCTAAAGGGTGATGGGATGCTCTGTGAGGCCAGCTAGCAGGGGAGGTGGCATGTCCCAGGGATGTGGGCAGGGGTATGAGCAGATGGTACCTGAGGTTGCTGATGGGTGCTGACCACATCTCTTTTCCCCTCCTTCCATCCAGCTCCTCTGTCAACGGTCCTCAGCAATTGCTTCAGTCACCGCTTGGTGGTGATGGCCGGGGGGGTGCTGATCAGCACCGGCATGGTCATTGCCTCCTTCGCCCACTCTGTTGTGGACATGTACATCACCATCGGCGTCATCTCTGGTGAGTCGTCCTATTCCTGCACCTCCGAACCATTCACTCTCCTTCGGCTTCCTGCAGAGCGTGGCTCTGGCCATGGAGGGGATTTACTCCCCACGACATGAGGAGCGCTTGAGAAACACTGCTGACCCTCCTGAGCTGGTCTTACTCTCCTGTCAAAGGTGATGACCTGGGCTCAAGGCTTGGTCTTGTACCCTGTCTCACCCTGGGGACCACCTCGGGACTCAGTCCTGCAGCTGTACCGATTGCTTGTGCTTGACTGGGGAGATGAAAGCTGTTCATGGGGCCAGATCCTCCAACTTTGATTTTGTGTTTTTTTCTGACACTTTTCCCCTTCTCCAGTCTGTCCTGGGTGTCCTGCTCACATCCGTGGCCAGGAGCTTGCCTCGCTTAGGGGATCAATTACTCTTTAGGCAGATGAGGTCCTCCAAATGGACCCCGCTGGCTGTTTGGGAACAGAAGGCATGAGCTGGGCGGTTGGGTCTCTTGTTTTGCTTTTCCTTTCTTTCTTCTTCTTTTTTCTTTCCCCCCTATCCAGTTTAAAAGAAAATAACATTGTGGTTTCCCCAATGATTTTCTTCCAGGGTGACTTGCTGAGTTGGCCGAAATGATACTGTAATCTCGCCACTGGGAAAGCTGACTTAACGTGTTCTCGCATCGGTGTTTCCCCCCTCCCTTACTTGTTGTTATGGCAATTTTTGGCATTTATTCACAGGCCTCGGATACTGCCTCTCTTTCCTCCCGACTGTCACCATTTTATCACAGTATTTTGACAAAAGGCGTTCGCTGGTCACAGCGGTGGCATCCACAGGGGAATGTTTCGCTGTCTTCTCCTTCGCACCAGGTACAGTGCCCAAATGCTGTGTGTCCATGCCTAAAGCCCGATGCTGCTCCAGTCCTTTTCCCAAGCAAATAGAAGCCAATTGATACCAACCACAGGTGGTTGCTCACATGCCCGCGGGACTCATGCTCTGCAAACAGGGTTACAAGTAATCCTAGAGACTGGTCTCACCATGCCCAAGCCCCCCAGCGTGATGTGTGCCAGAGCAGGACGTGCCTTGCTGATACACAGCCTGCCCGGTTCCCTATATAGATCTAGCAGGCTAAAAATAAGACCGAGAAACTTCAGCTATTTAAAACATACACAGTACACATAACTGTTCCTAAAGGTTAGTGAGCCTGTGCTCAGCATGAGCCTTCTGGAGACCTGTGCCCAGGCACCATGTCCCTGTCTCTGCAGTTCAGGTGGTCCTCTCCTGCGCACGCTTCCATTCAGCTAATAACCCATGTAAAGCTGCTCTGATTGCAGATGAGGGCTTGTGATTACACAGTAACACGCACCTTTGAGTAGAGCAAAGAGACTTCCTCTGGTAGCTGGTTTCAGGGTGGGGTCAGTGAGAGAGGAAACTTTACTGCTGAGTTTGCTCTCATTCACTAAAAATAACACCACCTTCGTCCTTGCGCATCCCAAACTCACTGGGACCTCACAAGTGGTTACCTAGAGGGTGGCTTCTGCTAGCCAGATGTTAGAGGTGGCTTCTGGCTCTTTGCTGCAGCTGATGGGAGGAACATGGGTGCCAGACCCCTGGGTGGCCCTGGGCAGGATGGACCAGGAGGGATCCTGCTCAGCCTCCATGAGAGCTGAGGTGCTGGGGACTCTCTAGTGATGAAGCTTCAGTTCAAATGGCTCCTTGGGGTAACTCCATGTTCTTATACTTTCTTCTTCTTCTGCCCTCTTCCCTCAGCAATTACTGCTCTGAAGGAGCAGATAGGCTGGAGATACAGCCTCCTTTCTGTCGGGGTGCTGCAGCTGAGCATCGTCGTCTGCGGGTCGCTCCTGCGACCCATCATCATCCAAGAGCAAGAAGAAGTGAAAGCGCAGCCTCCAGAAGAGCCCACAGAGACCAAGTACATGCTTGAAAACGAGCAAACACGCACCTCAATAGAGTCCATAGACTCAGGAGTCGAAATAACTACCTCACCCAGCAATGTGCCTGGAAAAACCAAAGCAGAGCCGAAAAGTGAACAACCAAAGGAACACGTGCAGATACTTGCTGAAAATAACAGCACCCCTCCAGAACCAAAAACCAAACTACTGGACTTTTCTGTGATGAGAGACTATAGCTTTATCTGTTATGCATTCTTTGGCCTGTTTGCTACCCTGGGCTTCTTCGCTCCTTCCCTCTACATCATTCCCTTGAGTCTCAGCCTTGGCATCAGCAAAGACCACTCTGCATACATACTGTCGGCCATGGCAATTGCAGAGGTCTTTGGAAGAATCTCAGCGGGCTGGGTCCTCAACAAGAAGCCCATCCGCAAGATCTACATCGAACTGATCTGCGTTGTCCTGCTGTCTGTAGCGTTGTTTGCCTTCCCTTTTGCCTCCGAGTTCTGGGGCTTGATGACATGTAGCATATTCTTCGGGTTCATGCTCGGAACAGTAGCGGGCACGCATATTCCCCTCCTGGCAGAGGACGACGTGGTTGGTATCGAGAAGATGTCTTCTGCGGCTGGTGTCTATGTCTTCATTCAAAGCTTAGCTGGGTTGGCTGGACCACCCCTTGCAGGTAACTCTAAAACTCATGTTAATTCTGGGTTTGGGGTGTGTTTTTTGGCATGCTGCTGGTGCTGATCTGTCTAGAAAGTGTTCTGGCAGTGCTAATCATAGTACTCGCCTAAAAGCCCTGCAACTAGTATTAGGAGACTCTCAGAGCCAGAAGACTACTGCAATGCAGCTCTGCAGAGTCCCACAGATGAGGCGGTCTCCACTGAGGAACCTTGGAGTGAGGGAAAATACTGCAGTGCTCCCCTGATCCTGCTAGAAACCTAAACCTGGCATCACTTCAGGCTCTAGCGAGCGGCAGAAACAAATCGCTTCCACTGTGCATGTGTTTTTGCCATAGACTGCAGAAAGGTGAAGTCTCTGGCATAATAAATAGATGCATCTCATGCCCAGAGGCTTCTGACTCGCCTGAAGAGAACACTATGCACCCCCGAACACTGTGTTTTACTTCTTTTAAGGTAGCATGTGTTTGTCATAGAGTAGCACTGATTGCAGATAAAGTGATGCAGTGGTACCCGGATTAAAGTGGTACCCGGATTAAAGTGGTACCCAGATTAAAAACCCTGCGGGAGGAATGGATGGGCATGGGAGAGGGGAGTCACTTGTGGCTAACTGCTGTCAATGTGTCTCTGTAGGTGTCATAGTGGATACGACACAGAACTACAGCTCAGCCTTTTACTCCTGTGCTGCTGGCATGGTCCTGGGCGCCGTGTTCCTGTCCCTGGTGAGACCGTGCAAGGTTGGGCTGTGCCACTGCTCACAGCGGGGCGCAGAGGAGAGCGCGGTGGGGGCTGCTCCAGACTTACCTGATGACTTTATAGACATGGATATTGGAAAAGGCGAAAATTCAGGAAAAGGTGAAAATTCGGGAAAAGGCGAAAATTCAGGAAAAGATGAAAATTCAGGAAAAGGCTCTGACAGCATGGCATAAACCCCCCCCGTTCCTTCTCCATCTAAATCTACCTGGCGCAAGACTGGGGAAGATGTCAGCTCTGCTCCACGTTTTAAAGCTCCATTCTAAAGGGAATGTGAAATTTTAAATGTGAACAGTTGCTACCAACAACTTCTTTTTTTTTTTTAATGATTAGGAAGAACTTTTTTAACCAACAATGGAAAGCTCCATAGAAAATACGGATAGCCACATCCAATAACTTGTGTCTAGCATGAAGATGTGATGCACACTCCTGCTTTCCTGATAACAAGCATAGGTAAAGGTTCAACTGACCCCAGAGAAACTGAGAACAACAGCAGAAGCAGCTCAGCCTCTGACTGTCCTCAACCATCCCCTACCACAGATTCCAAGCAAATACAACACCGATGACATGAACTGGAGACGAGCATTTCATACACCACCAGTAGCCAAGTCAGTCTTCTTCTAGAAGACTAAGGACTCATGTTTTAGGTTGGAGGAGGCTAGGCTAGATAGCTGACTTAATAGAAACCATTGTTAATGTTCTTAACTTGAACGTCACAAATGCTGGGAAATCAGAGGCTCCGTATGTCTTTATGGCCAGTTATTACTGCACATCTTAATCACAAGATAATTTTTCTTCTCCTGATTGGTATCCTTAGAACTGTTTTTTTCTGTTGATAGTCAGCTCTGATGTACTGTTTCTAATTTAATTAGTATTTATTAATTTATTCTAAGATTGCTAAAGGAGGTTAGCTTAAATAAGGGGAGAGGAAAAATCATCTTCTGCAGATCGGAAAGCTGTCTTTACATCACCCTCTTCAACACCTATCTTGTACTGCTAGCTTGTGAAATTGTTGGGAACCTTACAGCATAGAGTGTAGCTGGTTTGAATAGGTAGCTCTTAGGTAACCCAGTTGTTATTTAAAAAGGAAGAAAACCCAATAATAAACCACAGATCCAGCATCTCTTTCCGTCAGGCCTCAGCTGGTGTCACTGGACCTAGCTCTGCTGCTGTCACCAGCCCACCCCGCAGGGAGGGTTGGGCTCAGTATGTCTTAATGTACCCAAAACCTTCGCTTACACGTGCACAAGGAAATCTCTGCCACATCACAAATGAATGTGGAACATCCCCGTGATACCCAGCCCCTCGCAGTCCGCTCCCCACATTGCCAGCCATGGGGCACGTACCCCCTGCTCCCCAAAGTCAGCGGGATCCCTTTTTTTGCTCCAGTAAAATGAACCAGAGTCTGTGCACACAGAAGGCATGAGGGGAATAGTAAAAGCCAACATCCTAGCTCTTCATTTAGTCTTAATGGGAGAGATTCCTACTCATGGTGACACAAGCTTGCTTACCCCACCTATATGCATCTTAACGCCTCTTAAGCAACTCAGGGGGACAAATAAAACAAGTCTGGTTTGGTTTGGAAGGCAAACCAAACCAACATCTCTGTGTATTTCAGTGGAAGTGGCATCATGCATTAACTGCTACGCTGACCTGTCTGTGTTTTACCAGCCATAGAAATGGGGGACAATCTGTTAAAAAAAAGAGAAAAAAAGATAAAAAAAACCCAGGAAATTCACCCCCTCTTTTTGGGAAGGTGCTTGATGTGTTTTTTGTGTCTTAGATGTCCCAAACCCCAAGAAACAGGCACTCTTGCAACCAAGTGGCTAGAGCAATCCATCCTCACTGCCCGAGACCCGCGGTCTCGCGTCCTTCCTCTGCCTCAGCACTTTATCACGGCCAGCAGAACCTCGCTGCGATGCACCCAGGACTGGAAGACCCCTTACAGAGAACTGAGAGTTTTGTGAATCAGTGAGTAAATGAACAAGTCACAATCGTCGCATTAAGATGTACTTTTTATTTATTGTTAATTTATGATGACTTCAAGCATTTTGGTAAATGTTCTGTAGACTCTTACTTGTGAGATTATGGAAGTCTTTTGTGATACGAGACCTCACTACAGCACTTTGCTATTACAACTCTGCTTGGAAGTGGAACAAGGCCTCCGGGTTTTGTGTGTGTGTGGACGCTCCCTGTTCGGCAGATTGGCGAGGTTCTACTGTAATGTTCTCTTTGTTTCCTACAACAGTTTCCAATACAGATCAAATAATACGTCTGTCACTGACCTCACGTTTCTGTTCCTGTCTGTGTAGTGGCACGAGCAGGGGAGCGTGTGAGTATGTGTGTGTGCGGGCACAGAAGACCCAGAAGCAGGCTTTAATGCGTTCAAAGCAGGACTTACTGATGTGTTTGTAACCTAGTGGACTCTGGAACTATTCTAAAACACTGAGTTTTGCAATAAACTTTTTCTTTTTTTTTTTTTTCCTTTTCCTTTTTTTTTTTTTTTAATAAAGAAAATGAAGAAACTTCCCTGCTTTCCTCCTCTCCATCCCTAGCATGAGGCCTGGCAGCGTGGCCATCACATGCCACTTCCTCAGCCTGCAGCAGCTTGTTTGCCCTGTGAATTGGGCAATCCTGTGTTCTTCTAAAGAAGATCACGGCTGACCTTGAGGGTGCTCTTGTAGAGCCCTTACCCGGGGAGCCCTGATTAGAAGGAGCCTTTTCTCCCCCTGGATTGGTGGCACTGGGGAGCGTTACCCTCGTGCCTTTGAGAAGCACGCAATCATGTCATTATTTGATCATCTCAATTGCAGCATACTTTCTCCATGCCAGGCTGGGCGGCTCATGTAGCGCAAATCAAGCCACTAAATACCAGGATAGTTGCACTAAAAGGCAATTTTCTCTCCCTCAAGCCTTATTTCTTTTTAAGCCAGATGAAATACGCCCTTCCCCATTTAGCCCCTAACTCTCACCATCACCAAACCCTACCAGGAGTAACGCTGCCACACTGAATTCCAACTATCAATACTTCTATTTGCAAATGAACTACTTACTGAAGAAATCATCATGCCAATGATGCACATCAAGTGCAATCTGTTTTCATTCTGGTTGCAAAAGTCCTAGAGCAGAGGTGATCGCGCATGCAGACCTAACGCAAATACCAAAGTCCTGGGAAGCTAATCTGTCTCCGTGTTTTACTCTGGCTCGATGACAGCAGTGAACAAACACTGTTTGCGACAGCTTCATCAAAACCAACCCCTTCAAAAGGCATTGCAAAGGCTGAACAGAATTCACTTCAATAAAAGCACATCAAACCCTAGAACTTTCAGATGTCTCCTTGCACAGATTGGAGTCATTTTTCCCACCTGGTTTAAGTTAATTGCCCACATCCTCCTCTTACCCTGGCACAAAGGCTTTAAGGGCAGAATAACATCGGATATGACCCATTTTATTCAGTAGCATTCCATATGTACTTTGCAGCAGCCAGAGGACAGCACAGGCAGAACTGCAAGCGTCAGGATAAAAGGGGTTGTACAAACTCTTGCAGTCAATGAGGCCAGTGCCGGCCAAATGTAAATAAAGGAAATTACACAAGGTCAGCTTGCAGGAGGACAAACAGCTCCGACTGTAGGTATGTGGAGCAGAAAGGAAGCTGTCCAGGGGGGTGGTTTGTTGCTTTGGGGTCTTTAAAAGCGACAAAGCCATTTTTCCAGTTGAAATTCAAAGGAAGGGCAACCTCTTGTGCTTCTTCACTTGCTATAGATAAGCCGACACCAGGTACTTAACGGGACAAATGAGCCTTTAAAAATAGCTAAACTGGCTTTGGGATAAAAGTGAAGTAGGTGCTTACAAAACAGCTCCGATGTTTTAATGCTTCCCTTCAGATGTTACTTGTTAGCATCTGAGATCATCATGTTCCAGCTGCCCATAGTAAACATGACCTGGATTTTCAGTGATGCAAGCCCAAGCTGCAGCCTTCCTTCCTCCCTCTCTCTTTGGACTGCATCTTAAAGATGTTCCATAGGTTGGCCTAAAGATCCCCTTAACTCCTGGCTTCGTTTGAAGGCAGAGAGAGAAAGCGCTGCTGCCCAGAGGAGCTACTTGGTGTCCACACTAAGAGACAGGACCCCTGGTTCCCAATGGGATACAACACTGGCAGCACAGGGAAAGGCTCCCAAGCATCCCAAGATGCCATCACTCCAAGAAGCTGGTCTATAGCCACAATGCATGTGTGCTTCCCACTGATCCAGGAGACCTCTGGGAATCCTGGCAGCAAATCACAGCTTCCCCCTCCCTGTTTTCACTCCCATGGACTTTTACTTGCAGGGTTTGCACATCTGCGGCCGCACCAGCATAAAGCAAATTGCAGCAAGCCATGTAATAAATCAAATGCAATCCCCCTCCCTCCTTCCTACTGCAGTTGTCAAGCTCCAGTTACAACAATTTGTGGTAAAATATTACTCACCAGCACTTTGGCCCTTGTGAGCAGCTCTGCCTCTGTAAAGACAGCCCCTTAAATCACTGCTTTGTCACAGAAGCCACAAGCATAACCAAAAGACTTATTACACGCAGACATTATGAGAATAAGGCCGGGGAGACAATAGTTCCCCTCGCTTCCTTTTTGTCAAAGCTTTCATTAATGTTGTGAATGTCTTTTTCTACTTTACCCGCTGCCAGCTGCTTGCCACAGCCAGCCTGTGGCAGAGGAACAGCCCAAAGAGCAGCAAAACAGAGCTGAGGGATGGCAAACCGGGGCGCTGAGCATCACCCTGTGCTCCTGCTTCAGCGACCTGTGCTCCCCAGTGATGCTGGTACCCCACATCCTGCCCCCCCGCTCTGCTGATTCACTTGCATCTCCATCAGCTTGTGCTTGTGCTATGGGAAGTTATAAAATTAGGCCTTTTAAGCACTTCAAACACATCAAAGCTTTTGTGTTTTGCTGTTGATTGCATTGCTGTTGGATGGGGGTTTTTAAATGTTGCGAAACGAGATAAAGACCCAAAATCATCAGTGAAGAATTTCTGCCTAAGATCCAATCTAAATCTCTGATTCTAACACTGCCTCTTGGCCAAACCTGCTGCTGAAGCCTTTTATCCACCCCCAGTCACCAAACTCGACCCAAGTTACCCAAACCCTTCCCCTCACAGGTTTGCATCCCTGCTTCTCTCTGTCGGTGGTGACTTAGGGACACCTCAACACGTGTGACCACTTCTACTTAAGATGCAGCATCACAGACAGGACCTGGCTCAGCAATTTCTGCACCTTGACATTCCCACCTTGCTCCTCCTACAGAATTCATCCAGGGGGTGGAACAAGGTTCTGGTTCGCACAGAGGAGGGAAGAGCAGGGCAGGGTGCCCTCCACATCCCAGTACCAGAAGCCAGCCTCGCCGCAGGACTGGATGCAGGACAGGATGTATCCCTGTGGATGCAGGACAGGCTGCACTCTGCTGCTCCTCTACAAACAGTACCGTGGGACAACCCAGCCTTTGGTAACCACTGCAACGTGCACACCAGGAAACCGGACATCACAACACACACATGGAGCAGCAGCCTGTGCCCTGCTTGGAGCTGAACCCCCCCAAGAAGCCAGCTCCTTCCCCTGCCCGCTGTGAAATCACTCCCTTCCCTCCTCCTCCTGCAGCCCAGCGCCTCCGGTTCCCCCTCCCTGCACCCAGCAACCTCCACCGAGCCCCGGGGGCCCCAATCTCCCTCCCTCACGCACCCGGGGATGCAGCAACAGCGGCTTATCAGCGCCTGCCATGCCCAGGCACTGCGGGGCTATCGCGGGCTGCGAGCCTGCCGCGACCGGCTCCGGGCGCCGGGGCATGGGGCACCGCGAGGGGGAAGCCGGCGCCATACGGGACCCCCCCGGACAGAGCGGGACGAGGCTGAAGCAAAGCCTGAGCACTCACGGGGCAGAGCGGCTGCCATGGCTCAGGCGTCACGGCGGAGTCCTGCTCCTCCCCATCCCGTGTCCGTCCAGCCGGAGGGGAGGAGCGCGGGCTGCGGAGCCCATGCGAGCGGCTGTGCCATCCGCAGAGCACCCCATGGGGCACAACGGGGCTTCATCCCACCCGCATCTCTCAGTGGCACTGGAGGAGTGAGCTCCCCGACCTCCTGCAAGCCCCTCACGTAACAGACTCGCAGCTGCTGGCAAATCACTGCCCTGTCCTGCTCAAGCATCCGCTGCACGCAACCCACAGAGGGTTTTGTCTCTGGAAACCCCTAAACTGGAACCTCAGTAACACTCATGTCCGTCCTTGCCCGCACACAACTTGCCGGGGTAGCTCACACAACTCCCTATGCTCTACCAGAAGGATAATACAAGGGATCAACAGTACCTGGAAAGCAGTCTGCAGGCACAAAGGTGATTTTCCTGCTGCTTCTCCCTTCTGCTGCCTGTTCTTCTCCTGCCTCCACTGGTGAGGGGTCAGAGCCCTTCACAGCTTCTTCCAGTATCACAGTCAAAAGCACTCAGAGAGGAGGAGATGGAAACCTGCCCCCTTCACAACAGCAAGTCCTTATGCAAACACATTAACCAAATACTTAAATACAAAACCATGCTCAAGCTTTAGTTTGTAAATGGTTTCATTGAGGCCACCCCGATCCTCCCCAGATCTACATCAGTGTCTTCACATCCCAAAGATCTCCACAGAATCCCAGCCTGGTTTGTGTTGAAGGGACCTTAAAGCTCATCCAGCTCCAACCCCTGCCACAGGCAGGGACACCTTCCACTAGAACAGGTTGCTTCAAGGCCTGTCCAGCCTGGCCTTGAACAGTGCCAGGGATGGGGCAGCCTCTTCAATCTCTTTTGCATCCCTTTGCTTTATTCAGTTTCTTTTGCACATCTTTGAATGAGATATGAAATGTAACCTCATGTTTGTCCTCAAGGACCAGACTCGGATCTTGCAGACAGACCGATGTGTTGTCCTCCTTGGTTAAAAGCATCTTCAGCACAGCATAAAGGGCTGAATTGGTCAACTCACAATATGTAAAGAGGAAACTGCACATAAACTGTGTATTTATGGCAAATTCAATACTAATAATGAAGGAAATAACAGCAATAAACATCAAAATGTCTGAATCTATCTCAAAAGGGGAAGTTTTTACGTATCTCTATAGAGGTGCACTCTGGTGGGTGCTTCCAACAGCGGGTAATTGACCCGCTGCAGAGAAGGTAATTGCTCACAGTGTGTGAGGAAGGGGCACAAAAGTAGATCCATGAAGCAACAATTAATCCTGAAAATTGTTCCCAGTGGGAACATTCCCCCATCAGCCGGATTTGGGGCTCTGGCACAAGGAAACCCATTTACTAGCCCAGAGGAGGAAGCATCCTACCGGGGTGGTGTGAAGAGTAACGGAAACCCAACCAAATCCTGGCCACAGGGATTAAAAATGACATCCTGGCTCAGGAAATTAAAGCACCAATTAAATCTGTGAGCCTGGTTTAAAGAGAGAAACATGTAAATGACCTGGATTAAAGTTCAAGGCATCTCTGCTTGATCTTCATGCATTGCACTTAGGTGCAACCCATGCTACAGGCAGACCCTGGTACCTGGGACTCTGGTTGAGGACAGCACACACTGCATCACATCGCACTGTGTGCTCATGGACTGCCTCTCCCCACGTCATCCCAACACCCCAAAACCAAGCTGCTCATTCACCACTGCCCCTTTTCACCTGCAAAACCCCTTTTACTTATACAAAGGAACTCTAATCCCTGCAATTTTATTA
>JANHGB010044015.1:51550-82123 GCA_026283785.1 Coracopsis vasa
GGTGTCCCTGCCCGTGGCAGGGGTTGGAGCTGGAGGAGCTTTAAGGTCCCTTCCAACCCAAACCATTCCATGGTTCTATAATTCTATCTCCTCCACCAGCCTAAACAAGCTCAGCTCTGACTGCTCCTCATGTCCCCAAAGCACAGGACTGCAATGGGAGCTATTTAATTTCACAGCTCCTGCTCCAAACCATCTCACTTTTCAGGGTGAGATGTCCTGCTCCTCCTGACAGCATCTCGCAGCTCTGCATCATCAAGTTTGGAGTCTTGGAAGATGAGAAAGGCCACATCTAAACGTGTGAGCTGGGAGCCAGTTGTGTGTTTCCACACTGAATATGTGAGACACCAAGTTGATAAAGAGAGATCATGAAGTTAAACCCCACTGGGTACAGAGCACATATTGAGGATATGAGGTGTTAAATCAGCAAAAGCATCAGATATTCACTATCTTTCAGGGGTGAAAGCCTGGAAGCTCTTGGAAATGCAACAGAACCAGCAATTTTGCATGTGAAAACTCAACCATTTGTTCCTCCCTGCAAGTTCAGCTGCAGTGTACAAATGAAAGTCCAAAAGGGGAAAAAAAGCCATCAAAGTTGCTGTAGTAATAGAGAAATACATGAGATAAACCAATCCCAGAGCATGGCACCGAGCCCAGCAGCTTGCTGGGACCCTCATCTCCCCTTTCAGATTGAAGGGGCTCCTTCAGATCAGTTCCCACCCCAAGGAAGAGGCCGCACTCACACAAATGCAAACCCTGGACACATCCAGATTGCACTTGCAGAAGGCTCTGGACAGTCTCTGTGCAGGCTGTGAAGAGGTGAAAGTGAAAGTGCCTCAACCAGAAGTGAAAGTGTCCTTTCTGTTCTGAGCAGCTTGAACCACTGCCACCATGCAGCATCCACAGGGAATGGGGCTGGCTTCTTGCATAGGGTTGGCTGGACAGCAGAGACACATCCTAGGACCAATAGCTGGAGGAGAGCTGGAGCCAGCTGAATCCATCCTGGGTGTTATCCATGCCCTGAAATCCCTAGGGAAGGGATTCACAGCCTGCTCTGGTGATTCCCTACGCTGATAGCAAGGGAGAAATCACAGTCACCTTTGCAGCTATTAACATCATTTGCCAATGCTGAAAGTATGAGGAAAGGCTGAGAGAGGTGGGACTGTTCAGCCTGGAGAGAAGGAGGCTCAGAGGAGACCTTTATCCCCATGCTCCAGTAGTTAAAGGTGGCTACAAAGAAGATGGAGACTCCCTTTTAATAAAGGAAAACAGAACTAGGCAGCAGCAGCCCAAACTAACATGTAACAGCGACACAGATGTTTGAAGTAATTCCTGTACTGTTGGGGATCTCCTGTCTCCACAGATAAGGGCTTTTATTATTGCTTATTCCCATCACATCCAAGCAAGGCGTGTCCTCTCTATTCCCCTGCCAGAAGCAGCATTTCCCCAACACACCCAATAGATCTTTGGTGGGTTTATAAAACAAACAAAAGCTCTGATATTGCACGCTCATGTGATGCTTTTTGTGCTCAGATGCTTTTACAAACACCATGAGGCTTGCTGGGAGAGACTATGTTCACACAGAGGAGTGTAGCCCATTGCTCCAATATAGGCACATCCATGTTCTGGTTTTTCCCCTCATTATATCATTATTCTCTCAAGCATTGCAAACAGACATACACCAAAGACAGGGATCCAGGGATTCCTGGGAAGCGTTGCCGATGCTGTGGCAGAGATTACATTTCAAACCTCCTGCTATGATCTGTCCCGTCGCCTTGTCCTGACGCAGGGTGTTATCTGCTGGACCCGATGCCGCTGAGCCAGCACGGCTGCTATATTTAGTGCTCAGACGTTCCTGGAATCCAGTCCCATGCTCACATCACGGCGCTGCTCCCTCCGCAGTGATTTGATCTCAAGCAAGCAGAGACAGCTCTGATGTTTCTGATGCTGTTCTGGGGCACATCATGGTGTTAATGCTGGCATCAGAATGGTTTGGGGCTCAAACAGAGTGGTGTGCAGTGATTAATTCTGCCATTTAAGTCAAACAAACTATCGACGCATTGCAGGTCTGTTGTTTCTCTTCCTAATAGGCTCAGCTCCACAGTATTTTCCATAAGCACTGCATCAGGAGCTCTTCCCAAGAGTCTGGGCTTACCCACAGACAGAAAGCCGGGGTGACATCCATGTCTGCACAAACAGAAATCCTGTCTGGCCAGAAGATGGAGGGAAAAAAATCAGCCTGTGCTAAAGAAAGGTGTGATCCAAAGAGCTCCAGCTATGGAAATGGGAATTTACATGAGGATTTAGCAAGGAACTGTAAAATACATGGGGTTATTTCCTATGCCACTGCTAAGATCTGAAGCTATTTATCTGCAATGGCTTGTGACTGTTACAAAAGTCAATGTAGAGATGGGATGGGTGAAATCCTGCCATGAAGTGATACTGGAGGACCCTGCACTGAGAACAACCCTCAGCAAGCAGATAAGGTAAGACCTTTCCTGCGAGGACCTCAAGAGAGCTCTGCACTGACACGCACCGTGCTGCATCTCTTTATCAGTGCATCACAGCCCAAGGCACTGGGGTGGAGGTGGATTCGTGTCACTCCAGGTATCTGAAAGAGCCGTGACCAAGTCTGGGCTGGTCACTCCGACATACCTGGGACACTGTTTCAGGCCAAGAGTTGCTCTCTGGAGGTGGTTTCCCCTCCCTATTGATCATAAATGGCCCTTGAAGCTGCCAGCTCTAAGAAACATTCCCTAACTCTCCCCACCCTCCATCCATGGAATCACTGACCTCCACCTCCACAGGAGCCACAGCAGTAAGTGAAGGTGCCAGACCACATTCTCCACCTCTGCTCCCCTTACACTGGCACCATCACAGACATTCGTCTTGCTGCAAGCAAACCAGACGGGGTATGGAGACACAGGGTATGGAAACAGGGGTGGGAGCCTGGCTCCAGGGGAACTGGCTGTCCTCCAGATGCTTTCACATTGGATCCTGGCTGCTGCAAAGGGGAAAACAAAGCACTTCACCTTGTGCGCCTTCAGAGAGGAGCTACTTTGGCAATGGATATTAAATAAGTAAAACCTCTCCATTATCTAATCTACCTGTTCAGGCAATTGGCCTTCAAAAGGAAGGAATCTTGCAGCAGTGCCTATTGGTGCTTTGGCACAAGGGAACTTGTTGCTGACATTGGTACATGTGAAGATGTTTCCTTTACCCCAGTGGCATCCCCAGATATAAGACAGCAGAGGTAACTGTGCCCTGCTTTATTACCACTGCAATGAGATGCGATGTTTCACTGGGAACAAGAGTTTAGGATTTGCTACATGCTGGGAAAAATTATTTAGTGGTATTTCATTTTATGCATCTTATGGCTAAGACTGGACAGGGGAGCCAAGTGCACAATGTGAAGAGAGAGGCTGTGCTTTCCAGGTCTAATGATTCCATGATTTCTCCTTGAGTACTGCAGGAACAGTGAAAGGTTTCCTGCTGTGAGCAGGATAGCTGTGAACATGGCTGGCAGTGTCCAAGGCCAGGCTGGATGGGGGTTGGAGCAACCTGCTCTAGTGGAAGGTGTCCCTGTCCATGGCAGGGGCTGCATCACATCTCCTACAGTTCTGCAAGTGGGGATGAGCAGTCTGTGTGGGTCAACTGCAGGAATAAAAGAGGAAGTTTTCCCTCAATTCTAGGCAATTCTTAGCAAGTGACAGGCATGATGTAAGTGTGCTGCTGCAGGCCTGCTCAGCTTGCTCCCCTGCAAATCCTGATGGTAATAACTCTGAAAGTGCTGGTTTCACTGAAGCTTTTCCATTTGCTTCCTTTCTCATCAGGGAAAACGAAGGCTACAGCAGGAAAGTCATCAGTTCACAGCTGCTCCCACCATTACTTTAGATTAACATAAGAGAATCCAACTCATAAAGTGCAAAATACCAAGCACAGTGATCTGTATCACTGACGGATACTGCCTTTTCTTTCAATGAAAGCTGAAAACAAAGCACATCTCCCATGTAAAGACAGGGTGCATAGAGAACTCAGAGCTGAACCTCACGTCAGGGCTGGTGATCACCCAGCTCAATGTGGAAGCAATGCTCTAATGTGTGGTGAGCTGCTGGAGATGAATTATTCACGCTTGGTCTCATCCCACAAGCATCATTTGCATGGTGAACGGTCAACACGGACACAGTCATTCACCATCATCCTTCAGAGGGCTGTCTGGAGGAGGGGTAATGTTAAAAACATGCCCTTTCCACTACGGCTTCCCCTTTGAATCTGATAAGGGGTGGGTGGCTTGCTTCTACGTAAGAGAAGTTGACTTATTCCATGCTGCAGGCAACAGGAGAGTGAACAGGGGAGAGCACAGAGCATGCTATGTGGGTAAAAGCCATCCAAGGCTTGGCCTGGTGCTGGATAGGAGAGAACTGGAAACCAAGAAGGGATTCAGCCTTGAAGCATTATTGTTTGTCAATGGGAGAAAGCCGATGGGGAAAGAAGTCAGCATCTTTTATCCAGGCAAGATCCATGATCCATTATATTGAATACTGGAATAGGGAGTGGGGAATAGGATAGCACTGGATGCACAGGATCTTGTGCTTCCTCCTGCTCTGTAAGCCCTAAATCAATAACCACCCCTCTGCACAGATCAGCATCATCTCACTGGGTCACCATGTTTCAACCCATCCAAGCAGAGTAATGGGATTTATTCACTTGCTGCACCCGCTGCAAACATGTTCCTGCCTCCTCCTCCCTGCCTGAGGAACAGCAGACACAAACCTGCTGCTACAGCATGTGCCAAGGAGCACACCGGCTTTAAACATTAACCTTCGCATGAGGCTGCACGCACTGAGGCAGCTCCCAACAGCCTGCTCCACATCCCGGTTTGTCACATCCAGTGCTCACCAATTCATCAAACTCTTGGCTTCCTCTGCAGCCGGGCAGAGGCTGGGCTGGATGCACGGGCAGGAGCGTGCTCCCGCCTCAGCACACATCTCCTTTCATAGGATCATGGAATCGCAGAGTGGTTTGGGCTGGAAGGGACCTCGGCACAGCTCCACTCCAGTTTCGTTCCCTTATGTCAGTTATTGTGTCACCACCCAGTTACTTTAACAGGAAGGAAGAGGCTTGAAAACCCAACCTGCATTCAGTACCCCATGCAATGAGGTGTTCTGTTAAATCAAGAGCTTCGTGAAGGTGAAGAAACTGCCTTGAAACTTGCCCACAGGAATCCCGGAACAGGCTCCTTCCGTGCCCATCCTTCAGCTCTCCCCACTGCATTACCAGCGTCTCTGAGCTGCTGCTGAAGGGTCCACCACCATTCACCCATTCCTAATGAGAGCTTTAGTCAACAAGAGCTTAACTAGAAACCTTGGTGAACCCTGATGCAATTACACTTGTAATACTGGGCTTAAAAATCCCAACCAAACACAACCTGTTAAGAGCACAGATGGTTTGTGTTGGAAGGGACCAGTACCGTGATACATCATTTACACAGTTCTGGCCACTTACGCAACAACACACCCAAGGGGCATCAATATTTTAGACCCTGAGTGCCAAACTGGTTGTCAGATGCAAGTCAGCAATTTCCTTTTGCCTCTCTACTGCAGAAAAGCAAATCAGGTGGAGCCCTGTAGCAAAGAGTCCAGATTTAGTACATAATTGATGTGAAATGCAAGCTGCGGCAGGAGCAAGCCCTGCTCTTTGCCAGCCAGCAGAAAGAAGAGTCACTTGGCTGCCTCTATTGAAAACAACGTCATAATCCCAAGTGAGGCTGTATATGTTTATTCATCGTCAGTAATTTTTGTACACAAGGCAAATATTAATAGCTGAAAGGCAACACTTTGAGGGTATGTACAGAGCAATGTACAAGCGAGTGTAAGAGGTGTGAAACTATTCAATTTAACCGTCTTATAAAAAGGAAGTGATGCTTTTCTCTTCTAAGACCTCCCTTAGAAATAACTTATTGCCAATCTGAACCTAAAGCAAGGAGAAAACCAACAACGAAAAAAACCCAATTTACAATAAAAAGTAGTCCCTGGAAAGTTTATCAAAAGTTAAAACATATAAAATTGTAAGCCACAAACATTTATACAAAGCTAATACAAATCTGGGGTTTGTTAAAGATCTATGAGGTTGTTACAAAAGGAGTTTTTACAGAAAGGCTTCACGTCAGGTAAGCTCTCACTGCTACTGGAAGCGCAGGAAAGCGCATTTAAATAGTCTGCAATTCAACTTCTGTTCAAGTACAAGGCAAAGAAATTGCAAAATGGCACTGGATTGCAATGCTGTGTAATTCAAAAACAAACTACGTTACTGGTACCATCAAACAGACCTGTAAAGTTAACTGGGGAACCATTGGGTGTGGCATGAAACGTCTGATCCATCTGAAACAGGAACTGTTGGAAATGAACCTTCTGCAACCGTCCTGAAAGAGGAATACCCAGAGGAGTGTTCTGATGGCCAAGGGACACGCTGAACATCCTTGGTTCCAAGGCATTCAGCAGGGAGGTGCTCCCCAGTGTGGAGCAGACACAGGAGGACCAACCTATCTGGGACTGATCATGAGTATGATGATAAGCCAAGTGTCATGAAGCTTGAAACACCCACCCGACCTGAGCAGTCTGCTCCAATCACTCTGATGGGCAGGATGCGAAGCTACTTACTAGACAAATGAGTCCCATATACAGCCTTTGAGATTGATGAACCCGCCTGACTTGGTTAAGAGCAGATATTGGAGAAGAAAGCTTTAGTTTTACACAATCTGATGGCTTAAGCTCCCACATTAAATATATTAAAAAAGTAAAACTTTTAAAGCCCTGATGAACAGCCACAGTTTTCAGGTATCAAATCAAACACGCTGCAGCAGGGAACAGTCGCTAAAACACCAATTTCGCCTTCATGTACAGGAAGGCTGTACAAGACAGTGGTATATCTCCATATGGTCAGTGATCACTCCATCAAAGAGAACTAAGGAAGTCTGGGGAAACCTGATTTTCGACTTGCTTTCCCACTTTCACTAGAAGTATGTTCTGACCTTGTACCACAGACTGATTTACATGAGCAAGCTCCACTCTTTACTAGCCAACTGCGATTCACTTCTTTGCTTCAGGATAAAACTGATTCAAAACATCAATCCTTCAGCTCTTGTACCAAAATGATGTTCTACTATAAAGACACAGTATTTAGAAACCATTGTAAAAAGAAAGACAAACAACAGTACACGCTGTGCCCTTTCTCAGGTAGTTAATGAAGAGTAAGGCTGAAGATGGAAAAGCCAAACACTGATTCAGTTTAGCCAGCACGAACAAAGGAACTATGTAAAGAGATACAGCAAGGTCCATTCCCTCATCCCCTCTACACAAGTGGCAGTGGGAAACACAAGTGATTTGACTCAATTTCATTAAAATAACTCATTTCTGCCTGAGATTCATATAGTGCTTATCTACCAGGGCCTGCTTTGCGAGAATGGCCCAACATTGCACGGGCCACATCACTATGTTACCAGCCCCGGTGTTCACAGGGAAAGTGATCTAAAAAGCATTAAAACCATTTTATTTGGTGTTGGTTCAGGGGAGAAGCCTGCTGAATGTTTTCCCCTCTTTAGGTGAGTACCCAGTGCCTTGGTGATACTGATACACCCTTTGACTGACATCAGTTTTGAGGATCTGTAGTAAATTAGGAGGTCCCTTGACACAAAATTCATCAATGTTTTATATAAACAATTTTGTTTAGACAAATTCCTGGTCATTTTCCTATCATCTGCTATCCAGTCTTTAGTCATTTCTGCAGCATCTGGTCTGCCATCCTGCAACACACTTACTAAAGACCTCTCCAAATTAATTACTGTAATTAGAGCAGAGAGAAGTCTCTTTTCATAAAGACACTTGTTCAGACAACTGTCAGCAAAGGGAAAAACCAAACCTACTCCTCTTCTTGACTAACAAGGGCATGGACTTGATCAACTTCTGCTTTCCAACCCTGGACTGTGAGGCTATGCAGAGGTTTGGTGTCTGCTCATGTAACATTTATAGCTCAACAGATCATCCTTCTCCAAAGAGGGAAATGGAGAACTTCTAGACTCCCATTACAGGCTTCTTTAATCCTTTAAATAGTCTCAGAACCTTTTTTGACATCTCTAGTTCATCCTCTTGAATTGCTCACATACGACCTGAATACATCAAACCAGAAGTAACCATCATATCCATGTCCAGTAAAGAGGCAAATCCTTAAATATCCCCATCTAAAGATGCTATTAATCCTCCTGACATCAGTGCTGCACCCAGACTTTACACCTACGTTCAGATAATGCACTGTGACTTCTCCCAAGCTCCTTCCAGAATTCCTTCCTCCCAAAATAGTGCCTTACGGCAGGAATCGCACACTAATCTATGACTACTCATTGGATGATATAAAAAATAGAGGTCTTTCAAAGCACCTAACTAAATAAAAATACACTATTCCCCTTCTACTGACAGGGGAATGAGGTACAGAGATGTTAATACAACTTACAATCACAGTAAGTAAAGGCTAAGTTCAGAAGACAGGTGGCTTTCCTATGTCCTAGCAGGGACACTGCTCCAAGCAGTGAGAACATGATGTCGCTCCACTTGCCACATGTGCTATGTTAATAAAAACTCGTTTAAAGTATTGGCCAGCATCATGATCCACAGGAATTGGTCTGTTCCATGGGGAAAGTGGCCAGCTGAACTGCCTACATGACACTACAGCCTGGGGGAAAACCTGCTCTTTAAACACTTTAAGCTGACAAAAGCTTCCTCTCCTTTTGCAGTATGTATGCTGGGTGATGTATGAGGATTTCTGGGCAAAAGAAGTATTTTGCATTATTCTTTTAAAACACATGGCAATGGTAACATCCTCCCCCTTAAAAAAACCCACAAAACACAACAAAAACCAACCCTGCATTGGAACTTTTGGTAAGATACTCTTAGTCACAAGCAGCACTCTGGCGTACGCTGTGCAACGTTATTTGGCTCAAGTACACTTAGGATTGCTAGACCCAATTGGGATGTGTCAGAAAGAACCTCATCAGCTGAAGCACGTTCTGCTGCGACACGTTCTTTCTGCACAAGGAAACATTCATCTTCATGGTGTCAGCTACACAAGGCCTCTGCTGGGAACACAGATGCTCACGTAAGGCCACTGGAAATACTGTAGGACAGAACACAAGGAGGCACTTAGGTTTGCAAGTCCTTCTACCCATCACCACATGCCTACTGCTTAAGATGAGGCACTCTGTAAGTCATGAAGAAAGTAAAGATAAACCAGTGCTATATTAAAGCGCTTCAAGAACAGGGTAAGGTACCTACATGTAGTATCTGGTTAGTGAGATAAATACAAGTTGAGCTTGCTCCCCCCTTCCCACATAAGACTCTCAAGAGGACCGTATCACAGTGCTCTGTGCTTTGCCATGGCTCCAAGACGTCCGCACAATGCAGTAGAGTGAAACCGTGTACTGTGCCATTCGTTAATTCCTCATCACTGGACTTCTGCCTCCGGTTGTACTTCCTGCCAGGACTGGCCAAAGCTCCCAACCTAAGTATATTTAAACCAGCTCTTAGTCAAACCCCATGCAAAGACCGGTACTTAAACAGGAAGTACGTTATACCCGGGAATCCTAGCTTCAAAGAGATGATTCCAGCAAGAGATTTATGGGATTTCTAATCAACAATAGACCTGAGAAATCATAAGTCAGCTATGGTATCACAGTCTTCATAACAGAGTTAGATGTGAAGAGTTTCTCCCCCCTTAAATTACTGCCACAGTCTAACAATTGCAACAATTTCGCTGAACTTTGGACTTGGAATTCTGAAGGTGGAATGATTTTTTTCCTAGGATAATAATATACATGTTCATAAAAGGTCAGATTTATCACTTTACAGGTACTTAGACATAGGTCTGCTATAAAATTACAACTGGAGTCAACTTGAAGCTACACTGGAAGAGATTAAGCCTGAATTTCTGCAGAAATTGGCAATAATGTGTTCAGCAGCAGCTTTTAGCCACATATCAAGAAGTCTGACAGGATCTGGATTGCTCTACTCCTGCTGTAAACTTCCTAGTTAAAAAAACCCAAAACAACACACAAAAGTTACTCAAATAAAACTGTCTTTTTGCACATCACTGTAACATAAGCTGCTTGAGGTTGTCGTGAAGGATGGTATCCTTAACGTCACGGAAAACTAGCCGGATGTTTTCTGTGTTAATAGCAGTGGTGAAGTGGTGGTAGAGGGGCTTCTGCTGCTGGTCCCGGCGTTTGGTACGAAAACAATCCACCAGGAATTTCTGGACATCTGTTAAGCAGTGGGGATCCCCCTCAAACTCGGGGAAATAGTCTTTGATGCTCACTTTTTTTACTTTTTCCTCAAGCAAGTCCGTCTTGTTTAAGAAGAGGATGATGGAGACGTTGCTGAACACCCGGTTATTGACTATTGTCTCAAAAATGTTCAGGGACTCCGTCAGGCGATTCGTTTGCCGATCCTCCATCAGCACTTGGTCAAACTCACTCGAGGAGACGAGGAATAGTATGGACGTGACGCTGTCGAAGCACTCGAACCACCGCTTCCGTTCGGACCTTTGGCCACCTACATCAACCATTTTGAAAGGGACGTTTTTGATTTCAAAGTCGTACTCGTGAATCCCTTTTGTAGGTTTCCGGGCCAGCAGGATGTCCTGCTGTGAGGGAAGGTAATCCTGAAAGAGACATCAAGGAGAGTTTGCTGATTAGGATACAAGGTGCAGGCGTGGTGATCACAACTGAGTTGCCATTGCGAGAGAAGCTTGCAGAGGAACAGCACAAGGTTTTGAATAAACATACACATGAATGCATATTTATATGCTGACACTGAAGTGTTTTGGAAAGATCTAGCATCCAAAGCAGGAAACACACCCCATATTAATCAAACACGGACCCCAGAGAACTGAAGCTTTCCATTTGCCACATGACAAGGATCCATAAACAACCCGCACCATCAGCTCCTCATGCCAGTTTCCCTCATTCTGGATTACTTTCTGCTTCAGTCATCCTTTTCCCACAAAGCTGGGGAACACGCTGGCTGCCAACACTGCGATGCAGCAATCGGGGTCTAAAGCAGGTTTCTCCAATCTGTAACCACGGGGAGTATCCCATTCTAACCATGGGTGCTCCATTCCTCCCATGTTCTCGTGCATACTGCATGACTGCTTCCAGGAAAAAGAACTACTCTACTAAGTCAGTTTTAAGGCAATTATGGCAGAAATGCACAACTTAAGCAACTTTCCCTGCTTGTGCCATGCATCTTTCTTATCGTATCAGTCCAAAAAGTCACTTCTATCAGCTGTGTGCCACATCTGTGAGCTCAAAACATACTGTGCAACTGGTAGAATAGGAGAACTGGCAGCTGAGGACAGCAGGCTCTTGCCAGTAGGACAGCCTAGGAGCTCACCTTTTCCCCCAGAATTAAACAGCAGGGTAAGTAGGTTTTTTACTACTTGTTTCAGTGTTACGTGACTGGTCATCATCAACAGATGCAGATGTTAACAGGAAGAGGAATTCTTATTAGTTAGCTTTCAACAGCCTGAAATTCAAGACTCATATGGGGGATTTCTTCACTCTGAGTTACACTTTGTCACATGGTCCAAGGCTTTCTGCTGTCTAAAAAGCACATCTCTAACAGGCAGCTGGCTGACACTGAAGTTTAAAGCTTTGTTGCTCACTTGATATGGAAACTCTTCCTTACCCCTTTCTAGCATTTCTCACAACTTCAGAGAGTGGGACTTCGGTTCCAGAATTTTCGTGTCCTCTTAGTGAATGATCTACAATCTTCCTTTGACAGTGCCAGACCTGGACTTTTTACAAGGATGTGTAAGATCTGGGTCCAAAAAGTCTGATTCAACTAGTGAGGTGGGGCAGGGAAACAAGCACACAACTACACGGCTACTTAAATACTGGTATTCCAAGTGTAAGGCATCCGGGCAAGTTTGATCCACAGCCTTTTAAGAAAGTAATGTTAAAACTTAGGGAGTGTAATGTTCCAAAAATTCAGAGATCACTTTGCTTTGCTATGTAAGCTCAAAAGTGAAACCAGCTACAGAGACTGTTGTTTGAACTCCTGCGTTTCTTTACTGCAGCTGCCCATGACTCAGGCACTGATTTTTATCGTGGCAGGAATTACAGAGCAGCTCTGAAGCACAGGCTCCCACCCTGCACATTTTGCTGCTGTACACATTCACAGCCAGAACCACCTCTATCTGCAGGAGAGTTGAACTGCAAAAGTAGCATCATGTTCCCTCCAAACCAAGCAATGGGCACCTGGAAATCAGTCAAGGGCACTGATTAAAAGAAGAACATTAAAGGGTAATGAGATTTTTCTCTTTGTTAAATTTATCTCTGGTCTTTTCTACCAAAATTTGTTAAGAGAGGAAGAACAATCAGAGAACAGAGCAATGACTGCATCAGATGTCACTGAGCACATGTGAAGGGATTTTAAGGTGACTGTTAACACCTAGGGAAGAGGATGTCACAGGTTCCATGTTTCAGACAGGAACGCAGCATCTTTTGTTATTCAGGAAGTTAGTCTCAAGTTCTCAGAACAAAACCAGAGAGTTTTAGGAAGGCTCAGAAGTGACTGAGATTATTAAAGTGAATAAATAAAATCAATTAATACGAAAGGCAAAGCCATCTATACCTTCAATATTGAAACAAGAGCATAAAGAGAACTCTTCTGGGAGTTGGCCTGTAATGTTTATTCGGTAAAGCTGTCGAGAACAAGAAGCTTACCCCTAGAATTCCTGACAAATTCCCTCTCAAGTATTATTACTCATTTAAAATTCCTTCCACACTTGTAACCACAAATAAAATCCTTTCAAGTACTTTCAGGCTCTCCATGGACAGAAGACTTACCATGTTTTATACCAGATGATGGCTGCTCTTATGCACGAGCCTGCAAGTGAGAGCACTGAAGCCAGCTGCTTGGTGTACAGCCATCATCTGGCTACAGGAGACCAAACAATAACTCCAAAGAAAGCTCCAGCATTTTAGTTGTCTTTTGTAAGGATAATGATGTTTTCTTCCTCATGCCCAGATCCTTGGGATACCAGCAGCTTGACATTATAGCAATTCTGAATGAGCCCCTTTCTCACTGTAGATCCCATTTCCATATTGAAAGACTGCAGCATTAGGAGAGTATTTTCCTTGGATAGAACTGAGTACTATCTTTCTAAGTCCTTTCAGTGTTTTGCCACTGTCAGTCAGTACTTTTCCTGCAAGCATCCTAAAGGGCACATTCCTCTTCTACACTTTGCCCTATCTTTCATGTTGACTGTTGTCATCTTAAGGTCCATTCCGTTCCATTCTTCACCCTCTCCCTTTTCCGGTTTGTTTGGTTGTTTCTGAGGGGTTACTGGGTTTTTTGGTTTATTTTCTGTGCAGCCCTTCCCAAGGATCCACACTGATACTGACTCTGAACATGTGCTTTCTTCCTGAATTATCTCCTTCCTCAAATTCACTACTCTTTTTTCCTCTAAAGGACTTATTTGGGTTATCAGGTAGTTCTCTTAACTATCACATCACTGTTTCCATAGTTAAAATTAGAATGTAAAGCATGAATAAGATGCAGTCACAACATGGAAAGTGATGTGTCTCTATATTTTGGATACATATACTCTGCACTGGCAGATGAAACAACAACAAACATGTAGGAATCCAGCTGATCCCAGCCATCTACTTGTACTTTGCTGATCTGTTTAAAGCTGAACATTAAAGCTCTTTTCCCTACTCACTGTTACCATCCGCTCCCTTTGGGCAAGAGGCGCATGAATTGCAAGTTTATCTGTTTATAAGCAATTCAGTTGTGTCAGAGAACACATAACAGTAAAATACTTCTATTAATATATAGTTTGGGGGAATAATCATTAGACAAACCTTGCATACAGGTTAAGAACCCACCAAATCTTTCACTCCATAACAAAACTGTTCCACATGCACCCAACATTTTCTATGACAGCAGATCTTGAAGGATCCCTCTGTATCTCAACATCATTTGGGCTAACTTTAAACTGGAAACGCTGTAATTCAGAGCTCAGCATTGCCACAGCAACACCAAACCTACAATAAGTGTGTGTGCATATAAAAATAGAAATAAAAAACCAGAGTAACTTCAAGTTTCAGGCTTGAATCAAGGAATGAACCAAGGGTTCTAAATAAAGAACTTTGAAAAGAAGATGCAAAAATCTTTACTCAAATGTGCAAGGGCAGAAAAACCAAACCAAAACCAAAACTCAAGGGGCATTGGGTTCAAAACCCATGAGAAATCACCATTAGCAGAAAGTTGAGCAGTTCATTAAAGCGAGTGCAGCTCTCCTACTGCTGTGTAACTCAAGACCAAATCAAAACTGAAGGAGCGAGAGCTGGAGCTCTCAAGTGATCTGGGAAGCACATGGATGCTGCAAGGTAATCACCAGTGCTCTAGTTAGAAAAAATGACAGTTAAAAGCTTAAAATTAACTTTTTCTCCATTAAAGAGAAAAACAGAATTAAGCCTGATGTAACAGGATTCAATTGAAGTGGTTGAGATTCCTTCAGCATTTGTTAGCCATCAGCTGGAAATGACCTTGGAGAAACTGCCTCCTCATGGAGTTCAAGCTGGCATCCCATTTTACAGGCAGTTTTTCCACATGCCATTTCTGCAATGCACAACTAATGAGCATCAGACAACTTCATTATTCAAGCAGTAACTAACAGTTCTACCCAAAAGGTTCAGCTTTTTCCCCCAGAGAAAACAGACTTGGTTCTGTACCAAATGTGTTTATTTTGAAGCAGATGCTACAGGATGGTACCACTGACCCATGCACCAATTTAACTGGGTGTTCCTAACTGGATATGTACAACCAAAAGCACTCATTTCTGGGTATCATTTAGTGTTGAAGTGTTACATTAATAGTCTTTTGACTGGACAAGCATTTATAACTTGGGTTTTGTTTAATTTCTACAGAAGTTTTATTACCAGAAAGTCTCTTGGCCCTTGCATTGCCCTCTGTTTTTGACATGTTGGTGATGAACTGCTGTGATAATGGAACAGTCAAAGTTAAAGCTATTTGAGTAGACACTAATAACATTTCATCTGTTTAAACCCCAGAGATCACAAAGACTGCTTAAAACTCAAGACTGAAAGAAACTCAAAAGACTTACTTGTTCTCCAAGTTTATCCAAGTTGTCCAAGAAATACTTTACGGATTCCCCCTGAAAACAAAGCAAATAGTTAGTTAAATAAGCAGCACATTTGACCCCAAGAGTTTACATTGTAAAGTCCAGTTCATTTACCAACATCCAGACATCAGTGTTTCAAGCTTTAATCACTACCATCTCTCAAGCAGCTCTCCTAAGAACACAGCTAATGTTTTATTTCTAGGTCAGTTAATATTTAAGCTTAAAAGCATAGGTAGGCACATTTATAATAGTTAAGTTCTTTCCAGTTTAGAATTGCTAAGTAAATTCTACAGTGCTATCCACAGGGAGCATCAATGAAGCAACCACACCTTCATTAGGAAAAGCTGCATTCAGTTCTTCCAGCCCTTTGAGGAGTCTGCACATACAGGCATTCAATGCAGGATTAATCACTGCAGATGATTCATTTGTAACTGCATTGCCATACGATCTCATTCATGCAGGTACATCCCCTGAGCACTGCCAGTGACCAGCAAAATAGAGGATGAGAAACCACAACTCATGAAGCATTTTACTAAAGACCAAGCTGGACAAGACCTCCTTCCTCTGGGAATAATGGACAAAGCTCCACACTGCAACACTGCATGATATCATATCTACTATACAGGATATGTTCTGGATTCAAGCCATTCCCTTCTTTGCAAATAGTAACTGAAGTGCTTAATCCCTCCAGTAACATGGAACTAAAGATTCTCTACTGTAAGCCTGAGCTACAGTCAACTCTCCAGAACTCCATCAGGGTGCTGGGATGAAGGAAGAACTCTTACAAGGATGCTGCTGAACCAGAGTTCACTTTCAAAAGGTAATGTACTGACTGAATTTATTGCAAAGGAAGGTAGCACCTTTATAGGATTCTCAGCATCAATACAGCAGCAGAACCACACTTCCTTTTGAAAGCTCTTGATTACCAAGCTGTAACTTATTTACTTTATAGTAAATACAGAAAAGAAACCATCTGTGTTTTCATTCTGGGTATAGAAGATCAAGAATACTGACAGAATTTTCTTGATGAGCAACTCACGCAGCATCCAGGGCCGGGTGACTACATCTAAGCCAGATGAGTGAATCAGGACAAGAGTTACACCCTGATAATCACTTCCCTTTACTTGAAATAGAACTTATCTATGAAGAATATCAAACCTCAACATTAAACTGCGTCACCTAAGCAGCAGTGAAGTAGGGTAAGGTAAATAACAGTCCAAAAAGGGTTCTGGCAGGTACATAACACAAGGCATGTACCCTTTGCAGGTTTTCCAGGTCCTAAGTTACATAACAGCAGCAGACACCTCACCTTCCAGTGTGCAATTTGAACATTAGCTTTTCATTAGGCAAGACTGGGACTCTGGTTGAAGCATGCTTTGTGCTTGACACACCTGCAGGGAAAGAGTCCAGCATACTTCTACTACCTCATTTTACCTTCTGTTTAGTTTACCATTACTGATTCTCTCTGGGTGACAAGCTGCAGCACTAACATTAACCAACCATTTCAAAGCCCGGCGGCACAGAACAGCAACTCTTGCAGTGACAACAGTATTTCACACATACATCTTTATCAGCACACCGAAACCCATTCTAGCCTCAGTCCTCTAAGGGAAGTGTATGGGGAGCAGCATTCCTATTCCACAGAAAATAGAAATACACAACCTTGATGCACAAATCCATGAAAGCTTCCCAAGCAGGAAGAACAGGATCAGAATTGAAGCCTTCCAAGTACTAGGACCACTGTCTGCAGCTGAATATTAAGACAAAATAAAGTTAGGCTCAGGCTTAATTTCTTTTTTAGGTCCTTAGGAGGAGCTGGCAACCCTCTCTCCCCTCAGGACTATGTAAAATCAGACAGATTTCAGACTCATTTAGTGGAGGTATTTATTCTACAATACCTGGGCCTCAGAGGCTGTAAGTATGGATGTGTGTGGGTACATGCAGACATATATTTAATCTTAGACAACTCTTTTTTATACTGCCTACAGCAATGCCTACTCCCTAAAGAAGCATTAACTCCACACTACTGGAATGCATGAGTTACTACATCTCCTTTTAGTCCCGGGGCTTACTGCTACTGCAATGGATTGAGCAGTTGCAGCAGTAAACCACAGCCTGTAAAGGTCACAAAACACCCCCAGAAACAGCTTCCCAAATGAGGGGATTTCCTGAAAACATGAATGCAAAATACATGGCCCTGCAGCAACTGCAATGCTCTAGAGCCACACATTAGCAGAAAAGTGAAGCACACCAAGGGGACTGCTTAGTCTCCACGCTGTCAGGTATCGAAGTCAAGGGCAGACAAGTATCAAGGTGGCCATTCTGAAGCTCATGAGGTTACGCTTTAAAAGCAGTCAGTTATGAGCAGGATACAGTTAATAAAGCAGTGACATACTAGCTTCCCTCCTCCACATCTGCAGCTCACTCAGTTCTTCCCTTATGAAAATCTATCCAGACAACTAATATGACACACCAAGAAAGTGCTGTCACCATGACTCAACTCAGTATTTAAGGATAAAAGTTGTTCAGCCATTGGATTTTATCAATTTGCATGGCATCAAGAACTTAAAACAGTGCTGAGTTCATCAGCAGTTCTTCCATCCCATTCCAGACAGCCCTCCCCTATCATACAGCTACAAGTCAGTGTCTTGACTCTTGTTATTTTCTATCTATCTGGCCTGGACATCTTCAGATCAGCAGGCTCAGCTCTGATAACTACAGCTACTCTTGAGCAGCCAACCACCACGACTAACAGATGGTTATCAGAGTGCACTCCTGCAGAACTGAACAGTTCTGACCCATTTTAAACAAGCTTCAAAAAGGCAGCACGACAAAGCAACCAAGCAAGACTTCAATCCTCTTCCAAAGGGGTGACTCTGTGCGCTGTATGCAGTGTTCAGAAACCCACTGAAAAACCCACCACACAACAACCAATGAAAGCCTTAATGCCAGCAACTGTTAAAACTGAGTATGAAAATGATCTATTCACAACACCAGCTCCAAAGATAGCTTCTGTGTTAGGCTACTTTTACTTGATGCTAGATCCAGAACTAGATCTCACTCTGTAAGTCAATGACTTGCTATATTTAAATGCTGTATTCAACAGACAGTTGTTGTCTTCTAAAATTTCCCTTTACACAAACTGTAAACCATCTGGTTTACCCAACATGACTAGAAAACAGAAACTTGGGTTTCCCCACTCTGCCCCACTAACTCCAGTGTGGCTCACCGCGTCCATGTGGCTGTTGTAACAGTCAATCTGCTGCTGTCATGCCACAAAGGAGCCACAGCAAGGACAAAATCAATAGGAGACTGAGGAACTGCAGTATCTGCCACCATCAAAGAGCTCTGTAGTTCTCCATTCATTCCCATTGACTTCACACCCATGTTCTGTGAGCATGTATGATGGAAATTGGAAAATTTAATTAAAGAAATACAGTGATGTGAAGGTCTTAAATTAGTCACAAGTGAGCCTTTGGTTTTTCAAAAGTAGGTGAACCCTTTCAAGTCATTTTTACAGCTGAGCAGTTGTGAACTGCCAGCTCCTGAAACGTGGTTGCAGGTTACCAATGCCCTGTTACACTGCAGGAACCGTACCATCAACCCTTCCTTGTCCACTGCCCGCTTCCTTCTGCTCAGCTTAAAACACAGGCCCAAAGATGTGAACAGAAGTGACAGACACCAGCTTGAGCACATCTCTCGTGTCTTGATACACTGCAATACAGCAAACTTCTTGAACACCCCCCAGTACAATAGAATGAATGGCCTACACATTAGCTTCAAAGCTCTTCCAGTGTCGAGTCACCGAGCTTTTCCTCTTTTCATACAGTATTAATATGAATCCTATCAGAACATGAGATTTTAAACAATCACTTTGCTTGCAGAAGATGCCCTTTTTTGTTCAGATGGAGTATTCAGAAATGCATGTAAACCACAGGAAGTTGACTGTTAAATAACTTTATTCATAACTGTCAAGTGTTCCATTTTCAGCAAGGTTTGATTCAGAACAGCCTGTGTGCCTGCTGCAGTCTTGTGATCCCTCCTGAGGAAAGCCAACTCATTTCAGCCTGAGCATACAAGTTGTGTTTTCTTGTAAACCACCAAATCATATTCTTATCAAGGTACTCGATATTACAACAACAGCTTCCATTACAATACTGCATCTATCTCACCTAGTCTTCTCATGCCTATACAATGAAGTATCTTGAGCTTTGTGTAACACACTCCTTCTACAAAGATGGGAATACAGCACATGGTGGACATCTACCTGCAAGACAACAGTGTGTTGTAGCTGTGTTCTGAAGTAACCCTGATCAGTTATCTTTTACAAACACCACTTGGCAAAGAGAAAGATTACTGTTTGAAACGTTGCTAGTCAGTGCCTAAAGCAGAGCAACCACTAAAATATTATGGGGGAGGAAAAGGAGGAAAAGAGACGACTACATGAAATACACAGCAGATGAACACATCTTTTAAACCCAGGAAGTGGCACCAATTTATTTGGTTTCCATGAAAACAATGTCAGCAATCTAAATATGATTTGTTGAAACCTCAGCATCGCCAAATGGCTTTTTTAGCTGTTCCAGGGCAACACAGCACATTCTTTCCAACAGCAATCACTTCAAAAAAATAAAAGAGAGAGAAAAAGCATCAAATAAAGAGTCAGTCATCACAAGGTTTAAAGACCGATATGAACAATCTATCAAACCATCTATGTCTGGCTGCAACTTCACACTGAATGGACAGGACTTAAATATCTGAAAGGATAAATCAGATATTTAAAGAAAATAGGAGATATAACTGAGTAACTCCAGATTAGAATTACAGGAACCACCAAACCTTTTCTCTTCCTGACTTTATCTGAGTTTCTGGTAAAACATAGATTTTTCTGTTTTATCTAATTAAAAAACCCACAAGCACACAAAAACAATGGCAAAAAAGCTGTTTTAAAAGCCTAGTTTGGAAGAGGAGGTAACTACAATGTTCTTAGGCTGCCATGTACATGCCTAAACTGACACACAAACCAAACCACTCATAACACGGGAAAAGCTGCTTGAAGGAAGAAAGATGATGGAGAAATTACCAAAGCCTTAAACTTCTGCATCTTACAGCACCCTAATAATCCTTGTGGCACTCATTTTATTATGTATAGGGTCTTTTGCCTGTTAGAAGCTTAATCTAAAGGCACAAAGTGCTTTAAAACAGCACTGCTGCCAGTGGAAACATTAATAGACCAGCCTTGAAAGGGCTTAAGCACAGGTACTGTACATCCAGATCAGGTATTTCAGGATCTCTGAGCTTCTTTCTCTCCAGCTCAACCATCTCAAACATCATTTAGATTTGACCTGCCCATTTCCAAAGGTTGTTCAGCTTGAGATGAGAAGGCTCCAGGGAGAACTTAGAACAGCTTCCAGTGCCTAAAGGGCTACAGGAAACCTCAAGAGGGGCTTTGCACAAGGGCCTGTAAGGACAGGACAAGGGGAAATGGCTTTAAACTAAAAGAAGGTAAATTTAGATTAGACATTAAGAAGTTCTCCCCTGTGAGGGTGCTGAGGTGCTGGCACACGGTGCTGAGAGAAGCTGTGGCTGTCCCATTCGTGGCAGTGCTCAAGGCCAGGTTGAACAGGGCTTGGAGTAACCTGCTCTAGTGGAAGGTGGCAACGGTTGAACTGGATGAGCTTTAAGGTCCCTTTAACCCCAACCATTCTATGTTCCTATGATACACTGAGATTAATTGCTGCTTCTTTATAAGACTGAGCAGTTTCAGTTACAGGTTACATCTGCTTCTACAGGAGGACAAAATAATCCTGTTCTCCACCAATACATGTCATAAATGCGTCACATCTCATCCCACCTCTGAGAGCACCAACTCATTTCCTCTTTTCAGCACTTCCTGTGTGCAGCTTCAGTTGTATTTGACTGTTTTCACAGCAGTAAGAACAGCATCACGCAGTGTAGAAGTGAAACCTGTCTTGCGTTCGTCACACACCCTGAATATCTGTCCTAAACCAAGGAAACGTTGAAGTCCTGAATCACAGAAGTAATCTTTTGTAAAGCCTCTTGGTAACAGAGCAGAATTTGTACTGAGAACAGCTGGATCACATTGGGTGGAAGGTGCTCAATAGCACGAATCTACAAAAGCACCATGAAATGGAGGAGTCACACTAAGTTTATTTCATGACTGACATTTTTATCTTGCATAATGGCATTAACAAAGAAAGGTGAAGGGGTTTAAGAAGGGGTTTAACCCAATAATATCCCTTTAATCTATTATCTCCTATTTACCGTGTAATCCAATTAATCCACAATTCTCCAATGTGGATAACAAACAGAGGAAGCCGGCGCACACCAACCTGAGCTCCTGCGGCACAACTGCCTGGCAGCATCCGCTGTGGCTGCCAGTGAATGAGGGGGGAAAGGCACACAGCTCAAGCCAGTTTGGATCTCAATGCTCTAAAGCCAGCTCCCAGCATCTCCTGTTTCTCTTTCCTGCACTGACTGCAGGTTTGCATTACCCTTCAAAGGGCCTCAGTCACAGTTCAGACCCGATTTTCTCCAGTCAGGGGAGCATTTCCATGGTTTCAGACATAACGTGCTATCCCCCTTAACCAAATGAAGACCTGATCAGGCACTAAGAACTTAATCCACACACTGGTGTGCCACAGAGCAAACTGTTCCAGTTTTGATTTACTTCCCTAAGAGGGAAGAAACCCAATTTCGTTTTTCTCAGCTAGGAATCCCTCTCCTCTCCTGAAGGGATGCAACTGCCAGATTCTTAACAAAACCTGCTTAAAGATACAAACATTCACTATAGCTTTGAGGCATGAAACGGTGTTCTGTTAAAGACTGCAGAACTACAATTCCTTCCATGCAAGACACTACTATCATACCTCTATTCCTGAAAGACTACTTGGAAACCAGGTTGTGCCATATTCTATGAACAGCTGAGAGTTTTAAGAAACCCTTTGAGTTGTATGAAGCAATATTCTATTTGTACAACTCAAGAGTAAACCCCAAAGAGACTCTTTCCAAGAACAGAAAGCCTCAGGAGTATCCAGCATTTTCCCTGGAGTGTCATTTTTCTCAGGATCACCAATGCTCCCAAATAGGAAGCAAACTCAAATCTACTGCAGCCTCTTCTAGAGATCAGAGCCAGGTTAAGGAATGTAGTAAGTGGGACACAACCCATGAGGAACAACAATGTTTCTGTTGGCAAGAACCTGAACAGAATTAATCCATGAAAGCAAATTAGGATACACTTCCCACAGGATCAGGTGAACTTTCTTCCTTCAAAGTTCTTTCTACTCTCTTCTTCAGGAAGTACCTACAATCCAAACTCCCCTTCCAGAAAGGTGACTTCAGGAAAGCCACTGATACCTAGCAAAAGATTGCCAGATTTCATTGATGAACCAAGCCTCCCAAGTCACAGCACACAGACAGACCTAGAAGCTGTATGAAAACATGCACTGACCCAGACAAAACAGCCACCTCCCAACTACTACTTACACTCTGGGAAGCATCTATCTAAACTTCAAATGTTTTACACACAAAACAGACTGGAACCAGACTGTAAACATTTGCTCTTCTTTCAGTGCACTGACCCACTGGCTCCATGACTTCATGTGTTTGCAACTCGAACTGCATTTAACCTAACACTGAAGCAGTAGTGAGTCTGCAAATCTGCCATCCATCATTTAGAGCCTCACTTGCTTCCAAGTTGTACAAGACCAGCAAAGGCTCCTCAAAACATGACAAATATTTGGCATGTGGAAAGATATCAGCACTAAAAGTGGTCACATTGAATTTTAAGGTCCTTGAAAAGCCCATTACATAAACTGTAAACTAAATCACAACCTTTCAAAAGCAGAACCCTGAACTAGACACCAGTGCAGGCACTGAAGCATCCCTCTGCCTCAGTTTTAAAGCACATTTGGTTCCTATTTCAGCCTCATGAGAAACCCAGATGACAAAATGCTTTTAGTTCCTTCCTCTGCCTCAGTTACAGAATCCATTTCGACTATATTCTGGTATTTCTGTTTGTAAATGATGACATACAAATACACGAGCTCTTGTTACCAGCTATCTCACAAGATACAGTAATAATCTGCTAGGTCTTGTGAAAGATCTATAGGTATCCTTAAATGAATGTCAGTTTATTTAAAGATCAGTAAAAGCTGTGTCTAAAGCACTCAAAGAACAGTGAAGTCAGTTAAAGGCCTCAATACCATCCACATGTAAAATTCCAGTAGATCACTCTACAACAAGGGGGGTTTTTTTTACACACTATTCCGTGTAGATCTTCTGAATTACAGAAGGTGTCAGTGCACTGTGTTTCCTCTCCTGGAAATTCTGCATCCTCTTTACTTGGTCACCAGTGGGTGACCAAACACCATCATGTGCCCAGCAAGCTCATGTGTGATGACACATGTCTGTACCTCTCATCTATAAAAAGAATTCAGGGGTCTTTGAAGTTCCTCGGTTAAGTCACTTAAAAGGAGTCCAATATTCCTCTTATTTTAACTGAGGAGACTGTGGAGTACTGGGAAAACATTTAAGGTGTGAATGACCACGACAGAGAAGTGGCAACAAAATGCAGTGAATTAAGTGCTGTAACAAGCAGCTCAGTGCTTATAATAGTCCAAAACTTCTCTCCTCTTACACAGTCAAAGTTGTCAGTTACTGTGATGATAAAGAATTCAGAGTGGTTTTTATAATCAAAATGCCTCAACTTTCCCAGCTGCATTACCTGCCGTTTCTTGCTAATGCAGACATGCAAGTGGGGAAGATACTGAAAACAATTTAGGACCTTCTTTAGCTTCTAGCATAACCTTCAACATTTTCTTTATGCACCATTTAAACTTGACCCATCAAACTACTTTAGCTGTATAGTATAAGGGTTATTCAGAGATTTTAATTTGGATTAAATACATTTATAGTTTGAGTCTGACAATTTAACTTATATTGTGTTCTATGACCCATTTGTTTACCTTTAAGACATAAAGAAAGGCTTCATATTCCAGAACAAGATACCACTTGGTCTGAGCTAGACTCCATCAGCACCGTGACCCAACTCGCTGGTCCGCACAGGACAGGCTCTTCACCTTCTGAGCTTCTCACCTGATTTGTGGTAAATTCAGATACCTCCAAAAAAACAAGTGCCAGTAGCCAAAATGCTGTCATGGAGATTATCTTGCCTCCTGTGTGAAACACTATTACTTTACTGCTTTTCTTACGTAGTAAGGTCAGCTGCACTTACGTTTTCTCACATTTTCTTAAGCAACTTCCCCAGCTACCACAAGCTGAAGTTTCCTTCCACTTTGCTAGTTCTGCATGAGAGGCACAGCATGAATTCAGAACATATAAATAGTATACAGCATTAACTCATAAATACAGCCAAAAGAGTCATCCAAATACAACCCAAGTGTTATACGTGCTCAGTGAGAGCAGACTTAACTGGCCTCTAAGGCTGAAGTCTAGTTAGAGTAAGCTCAAATTAGGGAGCAGCAGCACAACACTGCCCCTGGCATCACACCTTAATCCTAAAGGATCCCATATTTACATATGAAAAAGATGGCTCCATATTCTTTGCCTCGGGTGCACAATATATAGATGGAAGATCAGGGCTGCATTCATACCACATGTTTTGCCAGCACGGAGGTTTGCTGACAGCTATGAATACTGCCACTCTGTAGTGTAGATTGGGCTTACATTAATAAGTCATTTCTAAATGGACAGCAAATGGCACAGCCGTTGCTATGTTTAAATCCTGTGAAGCAATGTAATGAGACAGCTCTACAGGTACTAACCTGTAGGGCCTTGCAGGTTAGCAGCCAGCAAGGAAATGGGCTCTGAACGAATGTTTGTACCACGGTCTCATGTTACTCTGTAAGCAGCAGAAGCAGCAAAAGCTCATCTAACACATTTAAAAGAATGTACTGAGAAGAGGTTCACACATTCAAGACGTGTGAAAGTCTCTTCCTCTGAAGCCTTCAGGTTGTTGGCATGCACAGCATATCCAGAAGGGCACAATGTATTCTACCTTTATTTAAGCAAGGCTCAGGAATGCAAATTTTTGCAAGTAGGTCACCTTTTAGTCTTCTGCAACCAAATGTTTAGGGAACTAAGGCACGTGATTATCAACACGACAGAGCTTGTCAAGAGGGAGTATGTATAAGAACACATGGCTCTGCTCCCACACTGTACTGTGAAACTGCATTTTAAAAGTAGCATAGACTGAAGCAGAAATCCTAATCCCAATTTGGAAAATGATAAAGAAATGCCACTTAAATCAGTGTAAAAGTTCACTTGTTCAGCTCAGCATTACAGTCAATTCCCACTACCAAAGCACCAGTACACACATGGAAGGGTTTCTGGCCACAAACCCGGAGTAAGGAAACTCAAGCCTCCTCATTGTTGGACTCTAGTGTTAAATCCATTCAGAGCCTTATTAAGGCAAACTCAAAGCCAGCATTATCTTGTCACTGGGGCAGGAAAACCAGCAAACCCTCAAGAACTCAAGAGTCCTTTATGAAGATTTAAATGACTCAATTTTAAGTATAAAATTGTAAAGTACTTTTCTGTCCATAGAATCTTTGATAAATCTTTTTCAGATGAAGACCAAAAGTGGCTCTAACCTTTCCAAGGGTTTAACGAGGCATGCTTACTGTACACACACCATCCTGTGATGTGATGTTTGGCGACCTACTAACTGAGGAAAGAGGGGAAAATAGTTCATATTTCAACACAAAGCTGCAGCTTTGTTTTCCCCACAGAATTTTTAACAATATTCAGGTAATTACAACATTATACTTAAATTACCTCTGAATTATATGATTAAGTGCCCACATAGCCAAAGCACCACCTCCACACTTCACCCAGAAACAGACCGGAGCAACCCAACACCCAATCCCAGACCCAAGAGCAATCTGCGGAAGGGGGTGGGGAAATACATCGCCACCCCCCAACTTTGGGGTGTGGAGAGGTTGCAGAGGATGAATACTGGGAGGAGTTATCAGCACATTATAGAAGGTACAAGGTGTTGAAAGGCTTCTGAAATTCAGTGCCACAAATATACTGTAGATGCTTTTTATGAATGACAGATACTGTTTTTCCAGGTTCTACACTTGTGACTTCAGAGAGATGCTGAAGTACTGACCATGAGATGGGCATACACATTTGAGAAAGAGCTCACATCTGGCAACCTGGTCTGGCTTCAAGCACAACTGGCCTCATCATGATCACTATAATCAAGCACATTTCAAGGATGTGCTGCCTACACACCTGAAAGAATGGTAAGTTTTGCTGATATTCTGCAGCAGCCATTTGAGGACTCATTTCCCATAGAGCTAGTGTAATGTTCTCTTGTGTACAACAGCCCCACCAATATGCAGAGACAGAACCCAGAAAAGCCCCACCAGGACAAGATAAAAGTCAGTTCAACTGAACAACACTTCTAAAATACTACTTACTCTGCAACAGGAAAATGCTGCAGGGAAGCTGCAGCAAAACTAGCAGCATAACTTTAAGATGAACACGCCTTTTCCTGTCTTCTATAATCTGATCTAGCACTTGCAGACGTATCACAGAAGTAAACATGATCCAGAGGTAAATGCATATCCTGCCATCCTTGCTGTACCATCCATGTCTGCAGTTCTGTGCAGATATGGACAGAACAAAGTGTAGTCACTGCCTCTGAGCACTTCAGGTTCATGGCATTAAGGACAAAACAACACAGTAACAGTGTCATTTGCAAGTAGGGCAAAACGTAACTATCTGCAGATCAACAATTGCGGGTAGCAAACATCCAAACCCACCCAAAAGTTTTCTTTTAACAAGAACAAACCTTTAACACATTCAAAGCTTATCATGCATCTGAGCTACTCAGCTCTCATCCCACTTTTCCATTGTCAGAGAATGAGAAGACTCCTGGAGACTACTTCAGAATGCTCCTCTGTGCACAACTCTGGTAGCAAATGTGAGTTCACAGCACCTGCTGAAGTGGGACGCAGTGCAGCAGTGTACAACCGTACTCTACTCAGAAGTACTTTCCTCAGTGTTACCAGATAGGCAGCACCAACCACTCTTCAGCTGCCAGTGTCTCAGAGCAAGTCCCAGTGAGAACAGCAAACCTTTCCAATCATAGAACTGAACAGCACACAAGCATAAATATAAAGGCAAGGAAATATCTTGTTAAATCACTTTGCATGTTGTAGAATTAAGATAATTAGTGTGTTTTATCCAAGTCATTTCATGAGATTTCAACGGGAAATCAACTGGCAAGGAGAAATCTGCAATGCCCATTAGATGTCAGAGAGCTTCAGGATGATTCAGACTAACTCTGTAACTAATCCACATCAGACATCGACCAGAGGCTGTAGCAGAAATAAACTCAGTGCATGAAGGACAGAAAGCTTGAAGTCAACCAGAATATAAAGCTACAGGAACTGACTAAGCTACAGAGCCAAAAGAGTCTTTAGTTAACTGTGTTAGTGGAACTGTCACCTGAATGACTTCAGTTTGTAATAAAATTTGAGGGATTATAATATTAACCACCTGAGAAGTACTGAAGTGGCACACATGCACTAAGCTGTAATTAGTTTCAAAGCACTACATAAGTGACCTCATGAATTTTCATAAATACTGCTGTTAGTGGCCAGAAGGCCCCTATTTTTATACCAAGGAAAATAAATCATATTGACTATCCTCATGACCACTTACATTAACAAAATGAGGAAGGACGCTCCAGCAAACGAGGCATGGAAATGCTGATCTCTAATTCCATTAGAATATAACCAAGTTCTGCTTTTCCCCCTCTCATGCTGCTATAAAAAGACCACATTGTTTCTTCAGAGTCCTAGCATCATCTCTGGCATTATAAGTGAAAGATGATGGAGAAGCAAAACAGCATGAACAGCTCAATGATTTCTCACAAACGTGCACAGATCTTGCCAGTATCTCTCTTTTCATTACATTTGTTGTCCCAAGCAGTTGAACTGGAAGTAGAACACTCTTTTATTCCCCATCTGCAATGCTAACAATTTTCAGTCCTGGATCCTTTCTTCAAGAGTCAGCACTCAACCCAAGTGCACTGCCTGTGTCTCTTCCAACTTCTCCTTGCCCTACCTCCTGACTTGGAGGTACACCCATCACTCCCTCCTTAACTATTTGTGCCTCCCTTCCATAGTACATCACATACCTAAACTCTCTGAGCACTCTTTTCCAAAGCCTGCCAGCAGGTATGGCAAAAAAAACATACTGCTTCCAGGAGTCTTCCACCTTTCTGCTGCCCACATGGAGCTCTGTCATAGCTTCAGCTGGGGTAAAACCCCAGACTTCATGCTTGGCCAGCACTGCTCATGCTGCTGCACTCAATAAAGTGACATCATTCAGCTGCTTCCTTTTCTTCATGTTTATAACTTGGCATGAATATCTCAGGCTGAGATTTTGAAAGGATTTAGGGAATAAAGCAATATAAGTATAAATAAAGCAGTTACCTTACTTTCAAAATTAGTATTAGGATAGTCGTCAACTATTAAGAGCACTTAAAAAAATACTCTGGAGTTCTGCCTAAAACATAACAAGATCCATACACGATCCAGGACATTATGCAGATTTAGGGATTTCCAAAAGAAAGCAATAGGGTTTTTTCTGCCTGAAGCAGAACACATTCTTCAAATCCTACTCAAAGTGAAACTCTGCACAAGCTTCAGTTATGGAAAGAACCTTCTTCTCAGACTCAAGACGATGGAATGGCAATAGGTCCTTCTTCCTTTGCTGCTTCCCTTGCAGTCACCAGCCATGCTTAGCAGAGACAAGTTTATGTAACAGCTTTTAAAACAGATCACTCCAGCACAGCAATTGTGTCACTAAGTCACATTTGCACCAGAAGCAGAGCAATCACCCTTTTATGATCACCTTAAAGGTAAAATGCAAGGAGCAACAGGTCTCCTTAGAAACACATTACATAGATGAGAGCTCATGGGGCAGATGACAGGCACCTGCCCATCCTGCAATCTCTACAAGATGTTCCATGATCAGAGCAATACATATTTACACAACCTATTTTAGCCAGAGCACAATTACACAACCATTCATAATAGCTCAACAGGAGACATCATCAGCTATTGTTCAGATTCACACTAACACAAAGGTTATTTTTAAGACATAAAAAACACAAAGCCACTTAGATTCAAGAGACCTACAAGAACAGATTTGATCTATTTTAAGGTTCTCCACCTCCACCCCTACAAGCCCCTGTGCCACTGGCATTTACTACACAAGTCTGTGAATCAATAAACAGCAAATTTAACTCAAATTCTTCGTTTCCTTTTGCAGCATTTGCAGGGAAATGGAGCAAAGGGACTTCAGCTGTCACAGGGAGTTAAAGCTCCAGCTCAAAATCGAGACATGTTTCTTCTTCCTTTCCATCACCACTATAGAGCTGCATACTCCATCTCAACCCCACTATTAACCTGTATACTCCATCTTCAGCTGAGAACTTGAATATAACAAAAATCTCATTACATGAACATGAACATAGACATTCAAAATTAAACAGGAAGTATATGGAGGGAATGTTTGCTAGATTGCTCAAACTGGAATAGAGAAGGGAGTGGTTTTTAAATTCTTCTCATTAACCCATGCATATCTCTTCTTAAAAATCACATTACTGTTAAGTCCTCCTTTACTGCAAACCATGTTTTGTGTTGTTTTTTAAGTTGATGCACTAGCACACAAAGGAAACAATCTTACGGTAAAAACACTATAGACGTATAAACTTTGTTACAGAACATAAAAGCCCTCCAGACCTCTGCTTTCTCACATATGAAATGAGGACAATTATGTCAGAAGCTCTTTATTCTTCTTGTTTTGTCAAAAAAAAAAAGGGAGGGAAGGAGCTAAATGCATCTGTTTGCAATACCACAGCATAACAGTGTACTATTCCAAAAGGCTTAAGATCTATGAGGAGGCCGCTTGAGCTGCACTGCATGCACTCACACAGGAATCATACGCACTCAATTCCAAATACAAGCACAGAACTTACCAGCTGGAACTCCCTGCGCCGGTCGTACGCGTGCTGGATGCCACTGTCAGCCCATAGGGCTCGGATGGCTGGAAGGTACTGCAGGAACACCGCTGTCTCCACCATGCCCTGCACCACTGAAACCGAGCGGGTGTCAAACGCCATCATTGTATCTCCGTTACTCTGGTTCGCAGGATCACCCCAGGGGATATGAAGTTTCTCCCTGGCATCCACGAGGACTCTCACACCTTTAATAGGATGAAAGAGCGTTGCAATTAGTTTCTCAGCATCTACTGTTTCAGTAGCCTACAAACCTGCAGAGATTCAGACAATGCACTTAATCTGGACAGTCAAAG